>CAXDIG010000404.1:283248-397567 GCA_963989225.1 Dromius quadrimaculatus
GAGACTCAGAAAAAATGCTGATAACTCGCTGAAAACGCAAAATTTTGTGCATTTGAGGACGGATTCATGCGTATTATGTTGTATTGGATAGATTCATGTGATGTGCGATACTTTAGAACTGCTTAGAATGTGGTAATTTTGACTCATTTCAAACTTCATATAACTGCAGATAGCGCTCTGGAAGCACAAAATATGATGTTTTGTCGATAGATTCATATATATTATGAGATCCTGAATAGGAATATGAACTTATTGTTTGTGAGAATCTGCGCGGAAAAGCGTGATTTCGACTCATTCCAAAGTTTGTAAAACTGCAAATAGCGCTCTAAAAACACTAAATATGATGTATTTGGTGCAAGATTCTGCCGTATAACGCACTTTTGAAGCAAAATCTTCCTTCTGAGCAGATTTACAGAGGCAAAAATATCTTAACGAGACTCAGGAAAAACGCTGATAAGTCACTGGAAACGCAAAATTTTCTGCATTTGAGGACGAATTCATTCGTATGATGTTGTATTGGATAGATTTGTGTGATTTGCGATACTTTGAAACTGCTCAGAATGTGGTAATTCTAACTTATTTCAAACTTCATATAACTGCAGATAGCGTTCTGAAAACACAAAATATGATGTTTTTGTCGATAGATTTTCATATATTATGAGGTCCTGAATAGGAATATGAATTTCTTGATTGTGAAAATCTGCGCGGAGAAAGCGTGATCTCGACTTATTCCAAAGTTTTCAAAGCTCCAAATAGCACTCTTAAAACACAAAATATGATGTATTTCGTGCTAGATACCTTCCATATAACGCACTTTTAAAACAAAATCTTGCTTCTGAGCAGATTTAAAGAGCCTAAAATATCTCAACGAGACTCAGAAAAAACGCTAAAAACTCGCTGGAAACGCGAAATTTTCGTTATTTGAGGACGAATTCATGCGTATTATGTTGTATTGGATAGATTTATGTGATTTGCGATACTTTGAAACTGCTCAGAATGTGGTAATTTTGACTTATCTCAAACTTCATATAACTGCAGATAGCGCTCCGGAAACACAAAATATGATGTTTTTGTCGATAGATTCATACATATTATGAGGTTCTGAATAGGAGTATGAACTTATTGTTTGTGAAAATCTGCGCGGAAAAGCGTGATTTCGACTTATTCCAAAGTTAGTAAAACTGCAAATAGCACTCTAAAAACACGAAATATGATGTATTTGGTGCTAGATTCTGCCATATAACGCACTTTTGAAGCAAAATCTTGCTTCTGAGCAGATTTACAGAATCAAAAAGATCTTAACGAGACTCAGGAAAAACGCTGATAACTCGCTGGAAACGCAAAATTTTGTGCATTCGAGGACGGATTCATGCGGATTATGTTGTATTGGATAGATTCGTATGATTTGCAATACTTTGAAACTGCTCAGAATGTGGTAATTTTGACTTATTTCAAACTTCATGCAACTGCAGATAGCGCTCTGAAAACACGAAATATGATGTTTTTGTCGATAGATTCATACATATAATGAGGTCCTGGATAGGAATATGAACTCATTGTTTGTGAAAATCTGCGCGAGAAAGCGTGATTTCGACTTATTCCAAAGTTTGTAAAACTGCAAATAGCACTGTAAAAACACGAAATATGATGTATTTGGTGCAAGATTCTGCCATATAACGCACTTTTGAAGCAAAATCTTACTTCAGAGCAGATTAACAGTGCCAAAAATATCTCAACGAGACTCAGACAAAACGCTGATAACTCGCTGGAAACGCAAAATTTTCTGCATTTGAGGACGGATTCATGCGTATTATGTTGTATTGGATAGATTTATGTGATTTGCGATACTTTGAAACTACTCAGAATGTGGTAATTTTTTACTTATTTCAAACTTCATATAACTGCAGATATCGCTCTGAAAACACGGAATATGATGTTTTTGTTGATAGATTCATATATATTATGAGGTCCTGAATAGGAATATAAACTTTTTGTTTGTGAGAATCTGCGCGGAAAAGCGTGATTTCGACTTATTCCAAAATTTGTGAAACTGCAAATAGCACTCTAAAAACACGAAATATGATGTATTTGGTGCTAGATTCTGCCATATAACGCAATTTTGAAGCAAAATCTTGCTTCTGAGCAGATTTACACAATCAAAAATTTCTCAACGAGACTCAGAATAAACGCTAATGACTCGATGGAAACGCAAAATTTTGTACATTTGAGGACGGATGCATGCGTATTTTGTTGTATTGGATAGATTTATGTGATTTGCCATACTTTGAAACTGTTCAGAATATGGTAATTATGACTTATTTCAAACTTCATATAACTGCAGATAGCGCTCTGAAAAACACAAAATATGATGTTTTTGTCGATAGATTCATATATATTATGAGGTCCCAAATAGGAATATGGATTTTTTTATTGTGAAAATCTGCGCAGAAGAGCGTGATTTCGACTTATTCCAAAGTTTGTAAGACTGCAAATAGCACTCTAAAAACACGGAATATGATGTATTTGGTGCTAGATTCTGTCATATAACGCACTTTTGAATCGATATCTGGTTTCTGGGGCATATTTACAGAGTCAAATATATCTCAACGAGACTCAGAAAAAACGCTGATAACTCGCTGAAAACGCAAAATTTTGTGCATTTGAGGACGGATTCATGCGTATTATGTTGTATTGGATAGATTCATGTGATGTGCGATACTTTAGAACTGCTTAGAATGTGGTAATTTTGACTCATTCCAAACTTCATATAACTGCGGATAGCGCCTCCGAAAACACGGAATATGATGTTTTTGTTGATAGATTCATACATATTATGAGGTCCTGAATGAGAATATGAACTTTTTGATTGTGAAAATTCGCGCGGAAAAGCGTGATTTCGACCTATTCCAAAGTTTGTATAACTGCGAATAGCACTCTGAAAACACGATATATGAAGTATTTGGGGCTAGATTCTGCCTTATAATGTACTTTTGAAGCAAAATCTTACTTCTGAGCAGATTTACAGAGTCCAAAATATCGCTACGAGACTCAGAAAAAACGCTGATAACTCGCTGAAAACGCAAAATTTTGTGCATTTCAGGATGGATTCATGCGTATTATGTTGTATCGGATGGATTTCTGTGATTTGCGATACTTTGAAACTGCTCAGAATGTGGTAATTCTGACTTATTTCAAACTTCATATAACTACAGATAGCGCTCTGAAAACACGAAATATGATGTTTTTGGCGATAGATTCTTATATATTATGAGGTCCTGAATAGCAATATGAGCTTTTTGATTGTGAAAATCTGCGCGAAGGAGCGTGATTTTGACTTATTCCAGAGTTTGTAAAACTGCAAATAGCACTCTGAAAACACGAGATATGATGTATTTGGTGCTAGATTCTGCCATATAACGCACTTTTGAAGCAGAATCTTCCTTCTGAGCAGATTTCCAGCGTCAAAAATATGTCAACGAGACTCAGGAAAAACGCTTATAACTCGCTGGAAACGCAAAATTCTGTGCATTTGAGGACGGATTCATGCGTATTACGTTGTATTGGATAGATTTATGTGATTTGCGATACTTTGAAACTGCTTAGAATGTGGTAATTTTAACTTATTTCAAACTTCATATGACTGCAGATAGCGCTCTGAAAACACGAAAAATAACGTTCTTGTCGATAGATTTATATATATCATGAGGTTCTGAATAGGAATATGAACTTATTGTTTGTGGAAATCTGCGCGGAAAAGCGTGATTTCGACTTATTCCAAAGTTTGTAAAGCTGCAAATAGCACTATAAAAACACAAAATATGATGTATTTGGTGCTAGATTCTGCCATATAACGCACTTTTGAAGCAAAATCTTACTTCTTAGCAGATTTACAAAAACAAAAATATCTCAACGAGACTCAGAGAAAACGCTGATAACTCGCTGGAAACGCAAAATTTTGTGCGTTTGAGGACGAATTCATGCGTATTATGTTGTATTGGATAGATTTATGTGATTTGCGATGCTTTGAAACTGTTCAAAATGTGGTGATTTTGACTTATTTCAAACTTCATATAACTGCAGATAGCGCTCTGAAAACTCGGAATATGATGTTTTTGTCGATAGATTAAGACATATTATAAGGTTCTGAATAGGAATATGAACTTTTTAATCGTGAAAATCTGCGCGGAAAAGTGGGATCTTGACTTATTCCAAAGTTTGTAAAACTGCAAATAGACCTCTCAAAACACAAAATATGATGTATTTGGTGCTAGATTCTGCCATATAACGCACTTTTGAAGCAAAATCTTGCTTCTGAGCAGATTTAAAGAGCCAGAAATATCTCAACGAGACTCAGACAAAACGCTGATAACTCGCTGAAACGCAAAATTTTGTGCATTTGAGGACGGATTCATGCGTAATATGTTGTATTGGATAGACTTATGTGATTTGCAATACTTAGAAACTGCTCTGAATGTGGTAATTTTGACTTATTTCCAACTTCATATAACTGCAGATAGCGCTCTGAAAACACGGAATATGATGTTTTTGTCGATAGATTCATACATATTATGAGGTTCTGAATAGGAATATGAACTTATTGTTCGTGAAAATCTGCGCGGAAAAGCGTTATTTTGACTTATTCCAAAGTTTGTAAAACTGCAGAGAGCGCTCTGGAAACACGGAATATGATGTTTTTGTCGATGAATTCATATATATTATGAGGTTCTGAATAGGAATATGAACTTTTTGATTATGAAGATCTGCGCGGAAAAGCGTGATTTCGACTTATTCCAAAGTTAGTAAAACTGCAAATAGCACTCTAAAAACACAAAATATGATGTATTTGGTGCCAGATTCTGCCATATAACGCACTTTTGAAGCAAAATCTTGCTCCTGAGTAGATTTACAGAGTCAAAAATATCTCAACGAGACTCAGAAAAAACGCTAATAACTCGCTGGAAACGCCAAATTCTGTGCATTTGAGGACGAATTCATGCGTATTATGTTGTATTGGATAGATTTATGTGATTTGCGATACTTTAAAACTGCTCAGGATGTGGTAATTTTGACTTATCTCAAACTTCATATAACTGCAGATAGCGCTCTGAAAACACAAAATATGATGTTTTTGTCGATAGATTCTGCCATATAACGCACTTCTGAAGCAAAATCTTGCTTCTGAGCAGATTTACAAAGTCAAAAATATCTCAACAAGACTCAAAAAAAACGCTGATAACTCGCTGGAAACGCAAAATTTTGTGCATTGGAGGACGGATTCATGCGTATTATGTTGTATTGGATAGATTTATGTGATTTGCGATACTCTGAAATTGCTCAGAATGTGGAAATTTGGACCTATTCCAAACATCATATAACTGCAGATAGCCCTCTGAAAACACGAAATATGATGTTTTTGTCGATAGATTCATACATATTATGACGTCCTGAATAGAAATATGAACTTATTGCTTGTGAAAATCTGCGCGGAAAAGCGTTATTTTGACTTATTCCAAAGTTTGTAAAACTGCAGATAGCACTCTGGAAACACGGAATATGATGTTTTTGTCGATAGATTCATATATATTATGAGGTTCTGAATAGGAATATGAATTTTTTGATTATGAAGATCTGCGCGGGAAAGCGTGATTTCGACTTATCCCAAAGTTAGTAAAACTGCAAATAGCACTCTAAAAACACAAAATATGATGTATTTGGTGCCAGATTCTGCCATATAACGCACTTTTGAAGCAAAATCTTGCTTCTGAGCAGATTTACAGAGTCAAAAATATCTCAACGAGACTCAGAAAAAACGCTAATAACTCGCTGGAAACGCCAAATTTTGTGCATTTGAGGACGAATTCATGCGTATTATGTTGTATTGGATAGATTTATGTGATTTGCGATACTTTAAAACTGCTCAGGATGTGGTAATTTTGACTTATCTCAAACTTCATATAACTGCAGATAGCGCTCTGAAAACACGAAATATGATGTTTTTGTCGATAGATTCATACATATTATGAGGTCCTGAATAGTTATTGTTCGTGAAAATCTGCGCGGAAGAGCGTGATCTCGACTTATCCCAAAGTTTGTTAAACTGCAAGTAGCACTCTAAAAACACAGAATATGATGTATTTGGTTCAAGATTCTGCCATATAACGTACTTTTGAAGCAAAATCTAGCTTCTGAGCAGTCAAAAATATCTCAACGAGACTCAGAAAAAACGCTGATAACTCGCTGGAAACGCAAAATTTTGTGCATTTGAGGTCGGATTCATGCGTACTATGTTGTATTGGATAGATTTATGTGATTTGCGATACTTTGGAACTGCTCAGATTGTGGTAATTTTGACTTATCTCAAACTTCATATAACTGCAGATAGCGCTCTGAAAACACGAAATATGATGTTTTTGTCGATAGATTCATATATCTTATTAGGCCCTGGATAAGAATATGAACTTTTTGATTGTGAAAATCTGCGCGGTAAAGCGTGTTTTCGACTCATTCCAAAGTTAGTAAAACAGCAGATAGCACTCTAAAAACACTGAATATGATGTATTTGGTGCTAGATTCTGCCATATAACGCACATCTGAAGCAAAATCTTGCTTTTGAGCAGATTTACAAAGTCAAAAATATCTCAACAAGACTCAAAAAAAACGCTGATAACTCGCTGGAAACGCAGAATTTTGTGCATTGGAGGACGGATTCATGCGTATTATGTTGTATTGGATAGATTTATGTGATTTGCGATACTTTGAAATTGCTTAGAATGTGGTAATTTTGACTTATTTCAAACTTCATATGACTGCAGATAGCGCTCTGAAAACACGAAATATGATGTTTCTGTCAATAGATTCATACATATTATGAGATCCAGGATAGGAATATGAACTTTCTGATTGTCTAAATCTGCGCGGAAAAGCGTGATTTCGACTTATTTCAAAGTCTGTAAAACTGCAAATAGCACTTTGAAAACACGAAATATGATGTATTTGGTGCTAGATTCCGCCATATAACGCAATTCTAAAGCAAAATCTTGCTTCTGAGCAGATTTACATAGTCAAAAATATCTCAACGAGACTCAGAAAAAATGCTGATAACTCGCTGGAAACGCAAAATTATGTGCACTTTAGGACGGATACATGCGTATTATGTTGTATTGGATAGATTTATGTGACTTGCGATACTTTGAAACTGCTCAGAATGTGGTAATTTTGACCTATTCCAAACTTCATATAACTGCAGATAGCGCTCTGAAAACACGAAATATGATGTTTCTGTCGATAGATTCATACATATTATGAGGTCCAGGATAGGAATATGAACTTCTTGATTGTGAAAATCTGCGCGGAAAAGCGTGATTTCAACTTATTCCAGAGTTTGTGAAACTGCAAATAGCACTCTGAAAACACGAAATATGATGTATTTGGTGCTATATTCTGCCATATAACGCACTTTTAAAGCAAAATTTACTTCTGAGCTGATTTACAGAGTCAAAAATATCTCAACGAGACTCAGAAAAGACGCTGATAACTCGCTGGGAACGCAAAATTTTGTGCATTCAAGAACGGATTCATGCGTATTATGTTGTATTGGATAGATTCATGTGATTTGCGATACTTTGAAAACTGCTCAGAATGTGGTAATTCTGACTTATTTCAAACTTCATATAACAGCAGATAGCGCCTCTGAAAACACGATGTATGATGTTTTTGTTGATAGATTCATACATATTATAAGGTCCTGAATAGGAATATGAACTTATTGTTTGTGAGGATCTGCGCGAAAAGCGTGATTCGACTTGTTCCAAAGTTTGTAAAACTGCAAATAGCACTCTAAAAGCACAAAATATGATGTATTTGGTGCTAGATTCTGCCATATAACGCATTTTCAGAGCATAATCTTACTTCTGAGCAGATTTACAGAGTCAAAAATATCACAACAAGACTCGGAAAAAACGCTGATAACTCACTGGAAACGCAAAATTTTGTGCATTTGAGGACGGATTCATGCGTATTATGTTGTATTGGATAGATTTATGTGATTTGCGATACTTTGAAACTGCTCAGAATGTGGTAATTTTGACTTATTTCAAACTTCATATACTGCAGATAGCGCTCTGAAAACACGAAATATGATGTTTTTGTCGATAGATTCATATATATTATGAGGTCCTGAATAGGAATATGAACTTCTTGATTGTGAAAATCTGCGCAGAAAAGCGTGATTTCGACTTATTTCAAAGTTTGTAAGACTGCAAATAGCACTCTAAAAACACGAAATATGATGTATTTGGTGCTAGATTCTGCCATAAAACGCACTTTTGAAGCAAAATCTTGCTTCTGAGCAGATTTACAGAGTCAAAAATATCTCGACGAGACTCAGAAAAAACGCTGATATCTCGCTGGAAACGCAAAATTCTGTGCATTTGAGGACGGATTCATGCGAATTATGTTGTATTGGATAGATATATGTGATTTGCGATACTTTGAAACTGCTCAGAATGTGGTAATTTTGACTTATTTCAAACTTCATATAACTGCAGATAGCGCTCTGAAAACACAAAATATGATGTTTTTGTCGATAGATTTATATATATTATGAGGTCCTGAAAAGGAATATGAACTTTTTGATTGTGAAAATTTGCGCAGAAAAGCGTGATTTCGACTTATTTCAAAGTTTGTAAGACAGCAAATAGCACTCTAAAAACACGGAATATGATGTATTTGGTGCTAGATTTTGCCATATAACGTACTTTTGAAGCAAAATCTTCCTTCTGAGCAGATTTGCAGAGTCAAAAATATCTCAACGAGACTCAGAAATAACGCTGATTTCCCGCTGGAACGCAAAATTTTGTGCATTTGAGGACAGATTCATGCGTATTATGTTGTATTGGATAGATTTATGTGATTATCAATACTTTGGAACTGCTCAATATGTGGTAATTTTGACGTATTTCAAACTTCATATAACTGCAGATAGCACTCTAAAAGCACGGAATATGATGTTTTTGTGGATAGATTCATACATATTATGAGGTCCTGAATAGGACTATGAACTTATTGTTTGTGAAAATCTGCGCGGAAAAGTGTGTTTTCGACTTATTCCTCAGTTTGTAAAACTGCAAATAGCACTCTAAAAACACGAAATATGATGTATTTGGTGCTAGATTCTGCCATATAACGCACTTCTGGAGCAAAATCTTGCTTCTGAGCAGATTTACAGAGTCAAAAATATCTCAAGGAGACTCAGAAAAACCGCTGATAACTCGCTGGAAACGCAAAGTTTTGTGCCTTTCTGGACGAATTCATGCGTATCATGTTGTATTGGATAGATTTATGTGATATGCGATACTTTGAAACTGCTCAGAATGTGGTAATTTTGACTTATTTCAAACTTCATATGACTGCAGATAGCGCTCTGAAAACACAAAATATGATGTTTTTGTCGATAGATTCATATATTTTATGAGGTCCTGAATAGAAATATGAACTTTCTGATTTTGAAAATCTGCATGGAAAAGCGTGATTTCGACTTATTTCAGAGTTTGTAAAACTGCAAATAGCACTATAAAAACACGAAATATGATGTATTTGGTGCTAGATTCTGCCATAAAACGCACTTTTAAAGCAAAATCTTGCTTCTGAGCAGATTTACAGAGTCAAAAATATCTCGACGAGACTCAGAAAAAACGCTGATAACTCGCTGGAAACGCAAAATTTTGTGCATTTCAGAACGGATTCTCACGTATTGTGTTGTATTTGCGATACTTTGTAACTGCTCAGAATGTGATAATTCTGACTTATTTCAAACTTTATATGTTTTTGTCGATAGAATCATATATATTATGAAGTCCTGAATAGAAATATGGACTTTTTGATTGTGAAAATCTGAGCGGAAAGCGTGATTTCGACTTATTCCAAAGTTTGAAGAACTGCTAATAGCACTCTAAAAGCTTGAAATATGATGTATTTGGTGCTAGATCCTGCCATATAACGCACTTTTGAAGCAAAATCCTATTTTTGAGCATATTTACAGAGTCAAAGATTTCGCAACGAGACTCAGAAAAAACGCTGATAACTCGCTGGGAACGAAAAATTTTGTGCATTTGAGGACGGATTCATGCATATTATGTTGTATTGAATAGATTTATGTGATTTGCGATACTTTGAAACTGCTCAGAATGTGGTAATTTTGACTTATTTCAAACTTCATATAACTGCAGATAGCGCTCTGAAAACACGGAATATGATGTTTTTGTCGAAGATTCATACATATTATGAGGTCCTGAATAGGAATATGGATTTATTGTTTGTGAAAATCTGCGCAGAAAAGCGTGATTTCGACTTATTCCAAAGTCTGTAAAACTGCGAATAGCACTCTGAAAACACGAAATATGATGTACTTGGTACTAGATTCTGCCATATAACGCACTTTTAAAGCAGAATCTTGCTTCTTAGCAGATCAACGGAGTCAGAAATATCTTAACGAGACTCAGAAAAAACGCTGATAACTCGCTGGAAACGCAAAATTTTGTGCATTTGAGGACAGATTCATGCGTATTATGTTGTGTTGGATAGATTTATGTGATTTGCGCTACTTTGAAACTGCTCAGAATGTGGTAATTTTGACTTATTTCAAACTTCATATAACTGCAGATAGCGCTCTGAAAACACTAGATATGATGTTTCTGTCGATAAATTCATACATATTATGAGGTCCTGAATAGGAATATGAACTTTTTGATTGTAAAAACCTGCGCGGAAGAGTGTGATTTCGACTTATTCCAAAGTTTGTAGAACTGCAAATAGCACTCCAAAAACACGAGATATGATGTATTTGGTGCTGGATTCTGCCATATAACGCACTTTTGAAACGAAATCTGGCTTCTGGGGCATATTTACAGAGTCAAATATATCTCAACGAGACTCAGAAAAAACGCTGATAACTCGCTGGAAACGCAAAATTTTGTGCATTGGGGACGCATTCATGCGTATTATGTTGTATTGGTTAGATTTATGTGATTTGCGATACTTTGAAACTGCTCAGAATGTTGTAATTTTGACTTATTTCAATCTTCATATGACTGCAGATAGCGCTCTGAAAACACGGAATATGATGTTTTTGTCGATAGATTCATATATATTATGAAGTCCCGAATGAGAATATGAACTATTTGATTGTGGAAATCCGCGCGGAAAAGCGTGATTTCGACTCATTCCAAAGTTTGTAAAACTGCAAATAGCACTCTAAAAACACGAAATATGATGTATTTATTGCTAGATTCTGCCATATAACGCACTTTTGAAGCAAAATCTTGCTTCTGAGCAGATTTACAGAGTCGAAAATATCACGACGAGACTCAGAAAAAACGCTGATAACTCACTGGAAACGCAAAATTTTGTGCATTTGAGGACGGTACCATGCGTATCATGTTGTATTGGATAGATTAATGTGATTTGCGATACTTTGAAACTGCTCAGAATGTGGTAATTTTGAATTATTTCAAACTCCATATAACTGCAGATAGCGCTCTGAAAACACGAAATATGATGTTTTTGTCGATAGATTCATATATATTATGAGGTCCTGAATAGAAATATGGACTTTTTGATTGTGAAAATCTGCGCGGAAAAGCGTGATTTCGACTTATTCCAAAGTTTGTAAAACTGCAAATAGCACTCTAAAAACACGAAATATGATTTATCTGGCGCTAGATTCTGCCAAATGACGCACCTTTGAAGCAAAATCTTGCTTCTGAGCAGATTTACAGAGTCAATAATTTCTAAACGAGACTCAGAAAAAACGCTGATAACTCGCTGGAAACGCAAAATTTTGTGCATTTGAGGACGGATTTCGGCGTATTATGTTGTATTAGATAGATTTATTAGATTTGCGATACTTTGAAACTGCTCAGAATGTGGTAATTTTGACTTATTTCAAACTTCATACAATTGCAGATAGCGCTCTGTAAACACGAAAAATGATGTTTTGGTCGATAGATTTATACATATTATCATGTCCTGGATGGGAATATGAACTTATTGTTTGTGAAAATCTGCGCGGAAAAGCGTGATTCCGACTTATTCCAAAGTTTGAAAGACTGCAAAAAGCACTCTAAAAACACAAAATATGATGTATTTGGTACTAGATTCTGCCATATAACGCACTTTTGAAGCGAAATCTTGCTTCCGAGCAGATTTACAGAGTCAAAAATATCTCAACTCAGAAAAAATGCTGATAACTCGCTGGAAACGGAAGATTTTGTGCATTCGAGGACGGATTTATGCGTATTATGTTGTACTGGATAGATTTATGTAATTTGCGATACTTTGAAACTGCTCAGAATGTATAATTTTGACTTATTTCAAACTTCATATAACTGCAGATAGCGCTCCGAAAACACGAAATAAGATATTTTTGTCGATAAATTCATACATATTATGTGGTCCTGAATAGAAATATGAACTTATTGTTTGTGAAAATCTGCGCAGAAAAGCGTGATTTTGACTTATTCCAAAGTTTGTAAAACTGCAAATAGCACTCTGAAAACACGAAATATGATGTATTTGGTGCTAGATTCTTTTATATAACGCCTTTTTGAAGCAAAATCTTGCTTCTGAGTAGATTTACAGAATCAAAAATTTTCCAACGAGACAGAAATAACGCTGATAACTCGCTGGAAATGAAAAATTTTGTACATTTGAGGACGGATCATGCGTATTATGTTGTATTGGATAGATTTATGTGATTTGCGATACTTTGAAACTGCTCAGAATGTGGTAATTTTGATTCATTTCAAACTTCATATAACTGCAGATAGCGCTCTGAAAACACAAAATATAATGTTTTTGTCGTTAGATTCATACCTATTATGAGGTCCTGAATAGGAATATGAACTTATTGTTCGTGAAAATCTGCGCGGGAAAGCGTGATTTCGACTTATTCCAAAGTTTGTAAAACTGCAAATAGCACTCTAAAAACACAAAATATGATGTATTTGGTGCTAGATTCTGCCATATAACGCACTTTTGAAGCTAAATCTTGCTTCTGAGAAGATTTACAGAGTCAAAAATATCTCAACGAGACTCAGGAAAAACGCTGATAACTCGCTGGAAACGCAAAATTTTGTGCATTTGAGGACGGATTCATGCGTATTATGTAGTATTGGATAGATTTATGTGATTTGCGATACTTTGGAACTGCTCAAAATGTGGTAATTTTGACCCATTTCAAACTTCATATAACTGCAGATAGCGCTTTGAAAACATGAAATGTGATGCTTTTGTCGATAGATACATACATATTATGAGGTCCTGAATAGGAATATGAACTTATTGTTTGTGAAGATCTGCGCGGAAAAGCGTGATTTCGACTTATTCCAAAGTTTGTAAAACTGCAAATAGCACTCTAAGAACACGGAATATGATGTATTTGGTGCTAGATTCTGCCATATAACGCACTTTTGAAGCAAAATCTTGCGTCTGAGCAGATTTACAGAGTCAAAAATATCTCAACGAGACTCAGAAAAATCGATGATAACTTGCTGGAAACGCAAAGTTTTGTGCATTTGAGAACGGATTCATGCGTATTATGTTGTATTGGATAGATTTATGTAAATTGCAATACTTTGAAACTGCTCAGAATGTGGTAATTTTGACTCATTTCAAACTGCTTACAACTGCAGATAGCGCTCTGAAAACATGGAATATGATGTTTTTGTCGATAGATTCATATATATTATGAGGTCCTGAATAGGAATATGGACTTTTCGATTGTGAAAATCTGCGCAGAGAAGCGTGATTTCGACTTATTCCAAAGTTTGTAAAACTGCAAATAGCACTCTAAAAACACGAAATATGATGTATCTGGTGCTAGATTCTGCCATATAACGCACTTTTGAAGCAAAATCTTACTTCCGAGCAGATTTACAGAGTCAATAATTTCTCAACGAGACTCAGAAAAAACGATGATAACTTGCTGGAAACGCAAAATTTTGTGCATTCGAGGACGGATTCATGCGTATTATGTTGTATTGGATAGATTTAGGTAATTTGCGATACTTTGAAACTGTTCAGAATGTGGTAATTTTGACTTATTTCAAGCTTCATATAACTGCAGATAGCGCTCTGAAAACACGAAATATGATGTTTTTGTCGATAGATTCATATATATTATGAGGTCCTGAATAGAAATATGAGCTTTCTGATTGTGAAAATTTGCGCGGAAAAGCGTGATTTCGACTTACTCAAAAGTTTGTAAAACTGCAAATAGCACTCTAAAAACACGCAATATGATGTATTTGGTGCTGGATTCTGCCATATAACGCACTTTTGAAGCAAAATCTTCCTTCTGAGCAGATTTACAGAGTCAAAAATATCTCAACGAGACCCAGAAAAAACGCTGATAACTCGCTAGAAACGCAAAATATTGTGCATTTGGGGACGGATTCATGCGTACTATGTTGTATTGGATGAATACATGTGAAAACACGGAATATGATGTTTTTGTCGATAGATTCATACATATTATGAGGTCCTGAATAAGAATATGAACTTATTTTTTGTGAAAATCTCCGCGTAAAAGCGTGATTTCGACTCATTCCAGAGTTTGAAAAACTGCAAATAGCACTCTAAAAACACGAAATATGATGTATTTGGTGCTAGATTCTGCCATATAATGCACTTTTGAAGCAAAATCTTGCTTCTAAGCAGAGTTACAGAGTCAAAATATCTCAACGAGACTCAGATAAAACGCTGATAACTCGCTGGAACCAGAGGATTTTGTGCATTTGAGGACGGCTCCATGCGTATTATGTTGCATTGGATAGATTTATGTGATTTGCGATACTTTGAAACTGCTCAGAATGTGGTAATTTTGACTCATTTCAAACTTCATATAACTGCAGTTAGCGCTCTGAAAACACGAAATATAATGTTTTCGTCGATAGATTTATACATACTATGAGGTCCTGAATGGGAATATGAACTTTTTGATAGTGAAAATCTGCGCGGAAAAGCGTGATTTCGACTTATTCCAAAGTTTGTAAAACTGCAAATAGCTCTCTAAAATCACGAAATATGATGTATTTGGTGCAAGATTCTGCCATATAACGCACTTTTGAAGCAAAATCTTGCTTCTGAGCAGATTTACAGAGTCAATAATTTCTCAACGAGACTCAGAAAAAACGCTGATAACTCGCTGGAAACGCAAAATTTTGTGCATTCGAGGACGGATTCATGCGTATTATGTTGTATTGGATAGATTTATGTGATTTGCGATACTTCGAAACTGCTCAGAATGTGGTAATTTTGACTTATTTCAAGCATCATACAACTGCAGATAGCGCTCTGAAAACACGGAATATGATGTTTTTGTCGATAGATTCATATATATTATGAGGTCCTGAATAAGAATATGATCTTTTTGATTGTGAAAATCTGCGCGGAAAAGCGTGATTTCGACTTATTCCAAAGTTTGTAGAACTGCAAATAGCACTCTGAAAACACAAAATATGATGTATTTGATGCAAGATTCTTCCATATAACGCAATTTTGAAGCAAAATCTTTCTTTTGAGTAGATTTACTGAGTCAGAAATATCTCAACGAGACTCAGAAAAAACGCTGATAACTCGCTGGAACGCAAAATTTTGTGCATTTGAGGACGGATTCATGCGTACTATGTTGTATTGGATAGATACATGTGAAAACACGAAATATGATGTTTTTGTCGATGGATTCATACATATTATGAGGTCCTGAATAGCAATATGAACTTATTTTTTGTGAAAATCCCCGCGGAAAAGCGTGATTTCGACACATTCCAGAGTTTGAAAAACTGCAAAAAGCACTCTAAAAACACGAAACATTATGTATTTGGTGCTAGATTCTGCCATATAATGCACTTTTGAAGCAAAATCTTGCTCCTGAGCAGAGTTACAGAGTCAAAAATATCTCAACGAGACTCAGAAAAAACGCTGTTAACTCGCTGGAACGCAAAATTTCGTGCATTTGAGGACAGATTCATGCGTATTATGTTGTATTGGATAGATTTATGTGATTTGCGATACTTTAAAACTGCTCAGATTGTGGTAATTTTGACTTGTTCCAAACTTCATATAACTGCAGATAGCGCTCTGAAAACACGGAATATGATGTTCTTGTCGATAGATTCATACATATTATGAGGTCCTGAATGGGAATATGAACTTTTTGATTGTGAAAATCCGCGCGGAAAAGCGTGATTTCAACTTATTCCAAAAATTGTAGAACTGCAAATAGCAATCTAAAAACACGAAATATGATGTAATTGGTGCTAGATTCTGCCATATAACGCACTTTAGAAGCAAAATCTTGCTTCTGAGCAGATCTACAGAGTCAGAAATATCTCAACGAGGCTCAGAAAAAACGCTGATAACTCGCTGGAAACGCAAAATTTTGTGCATTTGAGGACGGATTCATGCGTATTATGTTGTATTGGATAGATATATAACGCACTTTTGAAGCAAAATCTTGCTTCTGAGCAGATTCACAGAGTTAAAAATGTAGATACGTGAGACCGATTCCAGACCAGATAACGATCTAAGATTCCAAAGATAACGCGAGCAGTGACGCTATCAGAACATTCACCAGTGGCGCCATCTCTTAAACAGTGGTGAGTGGCGCCACCTATCATCCAACAGACTATCTAGCGTTGAAGAAGATTTCAATTTTCTTTTTGCGTGTGGCGCCATCTATTGTTCACTAGACGAACTACTAATTGATGTGATAGATCTCTGTACCATGAATGACAATAATAACGTTATTCACACATTCCACCACTAACTTAATCTCTTGGGATATGAGATGAGTGGTGCCATCTAACATCCAACAGACTAACTTACGTTAAATGAAGAGATTTCTTTTTTTGTGTGTGGTGCTATCTATTGTCCACTAGACGAGCTACTGATAAATTCATAATAATTGTGTACATGAATTTTTCCAATTTCTTGATCATAAATTTGCAGATTCAATAACTCATTTTTGATAAGCGGACTTGCATCACTTGTGATCCCATGTTTGGGGTTATCAATGTCTTATTTGTATATGTAGAAAAATTTTTGCATACTAAATTCAGTATGAGTTTAAAACTCCAAGTGATACAAACTATTCAGTTTCCTATTATTATATCTTCCAAGAAAAAAAACTTTCATCTATAAATGACAAAAATGGTAAGTAATTTCAGTTAATTTTTTCAAGAGAAATTTTTCAAAAATATTCAATTACAGCAAGTGAATGAAAATACTAACTACAATATGGAGAAAAGAAAGTATCCACTTCATACGAAACCATCTTGCAAGCATATCAATCAAAATGATGCATTGGCAGCAAAAACAAAAAGAAAAAGTAATATGAATGAGAATAAAGAAATATTAAATGAAGTTCCTCTCCTTGAGAATAATGCAGAACAAGCAGAAGCAGAAGTCGTTGAAGAAGTAGTGGAGGGTCTATATGAATTTGACTTAGCACTCTCTAGAGGTTTCGTCAAATCTAAATTGATTATGGAACAGAGATTTTTGCTAAATAAGAATATTTGGATACACATTGGATTTGATCCAACAGATAATTTAGAAACCATCATTAGAATATACAATAGCAGAATTGACAAGTTCATCGATTTTAAACGACTTGAGTGGTATGAGTTTCTTAGGTGCTATAATATTATTAGAGGATTTTTGAGGGTACTTTCAGTTGTTGAATCATATCCGATTTCAAATCATAAATTATCATTTGATGTTATAGAAAATGATAAGATTATGATAATTGAATCACGGAATAATCAAATTTATTTAAGTGATACATCTATTTACAATATATTTGAAAATACTAATCACTTAGATGACATCAGCAATTATCTAGAGTCATTTAATTTTTTGGATTATTATTTGAGTGTAATGCGACAAGCATCTTCTTGTGATGGTGATATTTACACAAATATCAATAATATAATTGATGAAACAAATAATGTTTATAATTTAGCAATGAAAGAAGTAATATTAATTTATAATAATGTAATTTTAGCTTCAATTGAAATTATTACAACTCAAAAAAAATCGGCCAAACAATCAGAATAATGAATAATAATAAATTATATTTATGATTATAGAAAATAAAATGTATATGTATGAATATAAATATTTTGTTGACAAAAAAAAATTGAATAAATAAATATCTCTATGAGTTAATCTTTTTTTTCTTTTATTTATTAAAATATTTTTGATGATACATTTCAAATTCGGTCTCACAAGACTGACAGTTTTCGATGCTAGGTGGTGGTCCATCAGCATGGATACGATGGATTGGTAGATTCGTATGCTCCACACATGGTAATCTCAATATAACTTTAGGATGTAATTTATACTCTAGCGCAAGTCTTCCCAAAATTTGCAATAAATTCATTCCACTAAATGATTCCAATACTTAATCAAATTTCTCCTTACTTATTTTTTTGCAAATATATGCTATTGGAGCCAGCTTTCCAATTAATTTGAGAAGTGAATTATCATTATAACCACATTTGCTTGAAGTTGATTCAATTATGTTCCTATAGCTTCCAATATCTTCTTCTTTTATTAGATCACAATGATATTTCATGTTAAGCAAATCATATGCTATTATTT
Organism: Dromius quadrimaculatus; assembly: GCA_963989225.1. Lineage (NCBI taxonomy): Eukaryota > Metazoa > Arthropoda > Insecta > Coleoptera > Carabidae > Dromius > Dromius quadrimaculatus. The sequence continues at coordinate 301,909 of CAXDIG010000404.1, forward strand.
TCAAACAGACTATTTCACTATTATTTGACATTCTCCAAAATATATACCTCAATCTGTAGTTTACTATTATTTAGAGTCCTGAAACTATTACAATGTTGAAAAAACAAAGTTTGTATGGAATTATACATATATATATATATATATATATATATATATATATATATATATATATATATATATATATATATATATATATATATATATATATATATATATATATATATATATATATATATATATATTTATATATATATATATATATATATATACAGTAAGAAGTACGAGGTGGAGAAGGAGGCTGATGGTGGGGAGTAAGAAAAAAAATAAGAAAACAATTATTGTGAATACAAGATTTCTGATAGTAGTATTTTTAATTGCTCTTATAAATTGATATTGGGACAATCACAATTGAACATAGAAAGATTGAATTTCTCTGCTTTTACAACTGACTTTGAGAATTCATCAAATTCATAATAATAATCATTAATGAAAAAATATAATCGTCCATTTGTATACCTGAATACAGATTCTATATTATTTGGAATACCGGGGAACTCATCATCTACACTTCCGATTTCTGAAGCGAAAAATCTGCATTCATTAATTTTTATTAAAGAATTATTTCTATGAAATATATATGTTTGACCACTATTGGTAGATACAGCACCATTAATATAGGTTATACTATTTTGATGGTAGGGATTGGCAGTATTTTCCAATTCTAAAGATGGAAACTTCATATTATAACTTACGTTATCTATGAAGAATACAATATTTCCATTTGGTCTTTGGTAAATACCATTCATTCTCAAGAAATTTTTTGGAAGAAAATTTGACCAAACTGTTATAAGATATGGCTCCGGATCAAAGTTCTTTTCATTCAAATTTTCCACCAAGACCCACTTATTATAAAATATATATAATTTCTTTCTTACGATTAGAAATTTATTGACATTTCTCAAGCTACATAAGTCAGGAGAAGAATCTGGACTTGTTTTCCGCTTGTTATGAGTTTCTTTGGTTGTTGTAATTGGTTTCTGTGTTTCTTTTGTTGTTGATACCTTTGTCGTTGTCGGTGCCTTTGTCGTTGTTGTTATCAATGACTCAAAGTTTTTCCCATATAATGATTGGATAGCATTTATATCATCAATGTGTTAATCATAATAATTTCTATTTTGGAATATTTTTTCTGTATATATTGGATACATTATTGCATTCTTATCATTTAAATGCCTAATTCCTAATGCATGACCAATTTCGTGGACTAAAACAGCAAAAAGACTTTTCTCTTCACTATTGCAAGGGGGATCCATACCATAGTACCACTGCTCTGCAATATCTATATGAATTTCTGAATGCATGCTTAAGCTTGGAAATTCAGCATGTCCCAATATCAAACCCTCCCCATCAAAATGAGACTTGCATCTAGCTCGTTTCTTGAAATCCCAATGTTGGATTCCCCCCCAAATGAAATATAAATAGTAGCATTTCCATTATATGGCGAATGTATAATATTCAAATTTGTATATTTAGACCATTAATCAAAAGCTTTCTCAATTAAATATTGGACAATACTATTTGTTCTTTTCGAATTCCAAGTAATTGTAGAATTTCCCTATAATATATAATGAGAATTATATATGAATTTCAGAACATTTTCAATTGTTTCATTGGAGTGCGTTAAATTAAAATTGGTTTGTAATAGCTTAAGTGTTGTTATATACGATGGATCTTTTTCAGTTGAACTGAAAACCTCCTCTTCACTCACATTAAGATATCCATATGTAAATAAGTAATCAATAATTGATTCAAAATTTTTTTTTCTCACACTTTTACAAATACACGCGGTAATTATTAACAATATGACTAGAACCACTTTCTGAACCATGTTCTACAGTGTTTGAATAGCTTATATATGATTTATGAGATACTTCAACTTTATATGGAAAAAAAAGCAAAAAGTTAGGATGATAAATGTAATAACAGAGGATGGAGGTGGTAAAAGGGGTTGATGCGGCTGAAAATAAATTTAATAATTCAAAATAACATCGAAATTTCTATTATATATTCATATATTGATGATGTTATACATTTCGTTATAGTCTAAGTGACTTTCTATTCCATGAACATTACTGATTGCACAATTATTCAAATGTCTGAAACATGATTCATTCGATGGAAAGCTCTGAAGAAACTTACATTCTTCCCCCAAAGAAATTATTGTGGAATTCAAGTTGAAAGATTCTAGAAAGGTTTTCTTCATATCCCCTTTGACATATATTGTTGATGCACCTTGTAATATTGGTAGGATCAAATTTGGAATTTCATTATATTATATGTATCCATCACTTCATTTTAAACCATGGTGATTATTATACAACCATCCTGCTTGTTTTCTATATTTATGTTCCACCTTATTCCAAGGAAATGGTTCTTTGAAGAAAAAATTCTGCAATTTGTTGCCATCTCTTGTAAGAGTTGCAATTTCTTTTGCCACTATTATATTATCTCTGGCATTGAAGCCTTGTATATCAACAATTGATTTCATATTTCAGTTAGCTCTTTTGCAGTTCAATTTATACTGAAGCTCTAACAGCACTAGTGAGTGGATTATATTCGATAATGCGATCATGTATGATAAGACAATAAACACTCGTATTCTCAGGAAATATATCATTTGATTCAAACTCCAGACGTATATCAACTGAACTATTTCTTACTGCTTCGTTTTGATTGGAACAATCTATTACTGTTATCGGTGCAAATGTTTCGAAATCTGTATCATTTAGAATAGGACCAATATATGTATTATGAAAATCATAGTAGACCTTGGAAAATTTCGTGTACATATCATAAAGAAGTGCATAGTGATTATCTTTGAAATCTAGATTTAAATTGTCATATGGATAAGAAACTCAGTTTAAATATAGCTTAATATTCGCTAAATTGGAACTATCAAAATGACTACTATTTTTATCTTTCAAAGTTTTTCAATTTGTTTGGAAAGCAACAATAACAAATCTTAGTTTTTCCAATTGAGTTGAAGATTCAATTGACCAAATTTACTTATTTGTTGAAGGAAGAATTGGATATTCATATAAATCGCAAGAACGGAATGGACATTCCAAGAAATGATTTGAGTTGACAATTTTCAATAATCTCAATCTATATTCGTCAATAACATATATATTTGAGGAACACGCCATTGAATTTTGTTCAGAATAAATTTTAAATTTTCTGTACAAATATATGCATTATTATCATTTCTGGCTCTAATCAAGACCAATTCTTGTCTATCATTCACCAATATTTTATTATTATCTTCACAAAATCCAAGCAAGATCTTCAGTGGAACACATATATCAAAATTACCATTTTTATCTAGAATATTTATATTGAGTCCCCAACCAGCATTTTCAAGATTATCCCTCTCAAATTTATTCAATGAAGCATATGCTTTCAAAGTTGAGCTAATTTCAATATTTTTCGTCTTATCAACTTCAAAACTATTCATTGAATATTTAATTTCGTCAAATAAAAATGCAATTCCATTATTTGTTATTTGTGCATCCACAGGAGGCTTACCACCATCTTCTTTCAATAGTTTACCTTCAATATGAAGAAAACTTTGACTAGGCAACGTATAGATATCTTGCTGTTGGATTTGAATTCTTATTTCATCGCAATTATTAAATGCTGATGCAATAATAGGTTGATGATTATGTATCTCAACACGTGTTATTGCATCATTGAAAGCAATACCAGATGTAATATCTAAAATATTATTCATTGTTTTTGTTTTCGATCTCTTTTTAGTTTTAAACCGAGTGATCTCAGGAAATTTTTATTTTCTCTTGTTAACACATTTATAGTTGATGGTGAACTGATTCTTTCCGTTGTTGTTTGCATCCTTTTATAACTAATACCCATTTATGAAATTTTTTTCTAATGTAATCTAATAGTTATTGTTCCACCACGAAAATTTATTTGTTTTCTTTCTTGATCAACAATATTTACAGTTATATTGTTTATGGTTTGAGTGTTCACTGGTAAATAAATCACATTCAAGGAACCCCCATTGATTTCATACCCAGGCTCTACTGTTGGATAGAACTCATGTAAAATATGCATGGGTAATCCATTCTTATATGATCCAGTCACAATATTACACTTAATTAATATAGCATCCACCTTAACTATGTTGACAGGTAGATCACTTTCATGAACAACATTTCTTTCTAATATTCGCTTTTTAAATCCCAATGAAGATCCAATTGAATCATCTTTTGTGAAATCAATATCAACAGTACTTCTAAGCTCACATTTTAAAGTGTTATTATTTTGTTTTAAACTTATGAAATTACGTGCAACATTTTTATCTCTCTCTATTCTATTAGTATAAAGTTTCTCCTCGAAATCGTAATCATAATTTGGATCTCCTAATTCTTTTTTCAATATATTGTTGATATTCTCAATTTCATATGACCCAACTGGAATAGATATTACTTGGAAATCTGTATTTGTACTTGAAATGGTTTTATAATAAAATTTATTAATTGTTGTATCAATATTGGGTATTAAATGATATGATTCAAAGTTGATCAATTCAATTTCATAATCACTGCTTCTCAAATCAATTGGTGAAAAGAAGTCTGCACTTAGTGTAGACGTATTTCCACTAAGAGTAATTGTTATTGACTCCCTTTCTATACTGATTTATTTAACAATTATTTTGTGGATTATATAAGGAATTTCAAACACAAATGACCCCAATAGGAAGAATTAAATTTTTGATAGCGCTTATAATTGAATGTGATGTAAGCCTTGTTTCCAAAATATTCGATTAACTCTACTGGTGGAGCTAAATTTCGGAAACTATCAAAATACTCAACGTTTTCACCTTTTTTTCATAAACTAAACCCAATGTGTACCATCTCTTGCAAAGGAATCGAGATTAATAACTGCTGACTCATTTTTTAATGGTTTTTTAGGTAATTTATCACGCATATATACACCACGGAAATATTTTATTTCATGAGCACGAGCAGATTTGATTATATCATCAGTGTTTAATGGCCTTTTTGGCAATTTCTTTTCTCGTTTTTTTTTGTTTCTTTTTAATTCCCGCACCATGCTTATGAGGTTTTGAATATAAACCACTACCTAGGGCTTTTTTGACACCATATGAAGCAGCACCACTTTAGCACCAGCAATTAAAGCCTTTCCAATTAATGGAATTAGTGCTGCTACAGGTAAAAATCCACCATATTTTTTTGGTGTTTCCAGTACTTGCTGATACTTTGATTTTTTTGTCTTTTTTTTCATATTCATACCAAGTTTTTGTCTAGCTTTCATAGAGTTTGTTATTGTCCGGGCAGCAACTCGTTCACCAAAACTTGAATTTTTCGATTTTACTCTATTCCACGCTCTTTCTTCTGATATTTCATCAGCTTTATGTCTATCTTTCAGATTATTGCTTTGAGAATATGAAATATCGTGTTCACGACATGCAGCATCCAATGGATTTATACCCGTATCACATCTTTTCAATCTCTTATCAAATTTAGTTCCAGGACCACAAAACTGATAACCTGGTATGTGCAATTCTATAGGTAAAGAGTTAATTGCCTTATAAAGTAAACCTTTACCAGCTCTGTGATATGTTAACATTGAATAATTTCTTAGTTCTGAGCTTATTTGTATATATACAACAGCTTTCATATAAAAGATTAGTAGTAATCATGGAATTCATCAAGCAGAAAGAGCGTCTTTCAGTTCGCAATTTTGATGCTATACAAACTAATTCTCACTACTAATAGTATAAGAAGTATTATTGTGGGTCCTAGTAATTGTGGAAAAACTAATATTCTTCTTAGTCTTCTTACACATCCAAATGGATTGAAATTCAGAAATATTTATGTATACTCTAAGTCTTCACAACAACCAAAATATAAATCTCTGGAAAAATGTGTTTCTAGAGTAACGGGAATGAAATATTTCTCCTATAATGTAAATACTGAAATTTTAAAACCAAATGAAGCGCGATCCTATTCAATAATTGTTTTTGATGATATTGCATGTGATAAACAAGATTGTATGCGTGATTATTTCAGTATGGGTGGACATAATGAGATTGATTGTTTTCATCTTTCACAACCATATGCAAAAATACCAAAACATTCGATTAGGGATAATGCGAATTTTATCATCATATTTGAACAAGATGAAACCAATTTACATCATATATATGACGATCATGTAAATAGTGATATGACATTCAATAAATTTAAGGAATTCTGTATAGAATGTTGGGATAGTAAATATGGATTTGCAGTTATGGATAAGGATAGTGAGCAAGATGGTCGATATCGCAAAGAATTGGATACATTTCTTAATCTCAAATCCATCTAGGAGTTCACTATAATGGATAATTAAAAAACGCTCCACGAAATAATTTAAGTGAGTAAAGTGCTCAAACAAAAGTTCAATTCATTGAAACATAATAAAATGAATAGTGATATCATGTTACAAGAAACATTTAAACCTATAACACAACCACTTCAAGAGTTAGTAAATAATACAAAATATGAAATAGATAGTGAAAACACTATAGCAAAAAAAATACTCTTAAATTCAAAGAAAATAAGGATACATAAAATAAAATTGAAACAGCATCCAATTCCAAAATTAGAATTTAATACACCAACAAGTTCTGCTAAAGTGGAAGTGAATGAAAGCAGTTACAATGAGGGAGTATATGAAAGCACACCTCAAATGTCACCAACTTCAGTTGCTAGAGGTATTTTGAATACTCCTCAAGGGCAAACCGAAATGGAATCCCTAAAGCTGAAATTTGGAGACTTAGCTAGTGAATATCTTCTGAAATTCTTGAATAAAGATAAGGATTTAGATACTATTCATGCAATAAAATATATAGAAGATCGTGATAAATTTATATTGAGTAAAAAAGAGATTGAAACAGATAAAAATGATATATTAATTGATGATCAAGAATATAATGGAACATAAATATATATATATGTCTCAACACGAATAAACGTGTTTTTTGTTGCTCCATATTTTTCTTCATTATATCGAAAACTGGTGCATTCTTTCACATTTTTCAAGTAAATATGGGCAGTACAAGGAACAATAGTGCGTCTGAAACTGAAATAGTCAGTAAAATTCTGAACGATGATTCTTTTATACAAAAAATTGCAGACAAAATATTTGTTCACCTGGACAAAAAATTGGAAGAGCAAAGAAAATATTACGAGGAGATAATTGAGGGACTTACTAACAAAAATATTCATTCGGAGCATGAAGTTGATAAACTTGAGCAATACTCTAGATGGAATTGTATTCGTATTTTTGGCGTACCTGAGGATATTCATGAGGACCCTGAAGAAAAGGTGCGTGAGATCCTGAAATCAAAATTATCCCTCAATGTTCCTCCTAAATCAATTGATCGCTGTCATCGTGTTGGCAAACCCCCAATAAAACATGCGAGTGATCCTAAATCAGCATCTCCTAGTAGTAGTGCACGTGCTATCATTATTAAGTTCATGTCATATAAGACCCGTGACTCTATCCTAAAAAATAGGAGCAAGCTTAAAAGCACTGGTATTTACATCAAGAAAGATCTTACCAAGATTCGGCATAAGATGTATAAAGAAGCTTGTGATAAATACGGCTTTAAAAATGTGTGGACAAACGATGGCAATATTTTCTTCAAATTGAATGACCATATTAACAGACTTGAATTATTTTCTACATCAAAAGAACTCATTCCGTGATTTGCATTGCACTGTAATTCAACTTTGTCAATCCTGGAGCAACATTCAACCATTGAACCATTAAACTAGATTTTTTTGTGTTTATTCTATTTGACAGTTTTTGTTCAGTTCACTTGTCCGCAGTATACTTATTGCACGTTTTTTCAAGACTTTTGGTGTTTCATTTGTTCATATTGTGTGACCTTCGCATATAATCGTGATACACGAATATAAAATTTATTTATGGAGATTTACTATCAGAATGCTAGAGGTCTTAATACTAAACTGAATGAAGTATTAATAAATAATGCTAGTACTGACTATGATATAATTGCTATCACGGAGACATGGCTCAATGATACAGTATATAATAATGAATTATTCGATCATAACAGATATAACACTTTTAGAAAGGATCGTAATTACCGTAAGGTAGGCAAATCACGCGGCGGAGGTGTTTTGTGTGCAGTGAATAATAAACACAAATCATCACTCATAAAATTAGATTTAAATGAAAACTCTATTGCTGATATTATCGGTATCAAATTGCATTTGAACTCAGGTGCGAATTTGATTGTCATTTGCATTTATGCTCCTTCTCCTATTCCAGCTGAACAACAAGAAATGATTTATGATTGCTTAGAATCAAATAGTTCTGTACTTCAAAATAATTTCATTATAATTGGGGATCTGAATATCTTCGATCTAGTTAAATATTATAATTTGAATTTTACAAACAATCACATAACTAGATTCAATAATTTTTGTTATTTTCTTGGAGGAATTCAACAAAATAAAATATTAAACTGTGACAATCGTATTCTTGATGTCGTTATATCTAATATAAATTGTGGTGTGATTCGCGAGGATATCTATTTTGTACCGGAAGACAAATATCATCTCTCTTTATTTATTACTTTAGAATTAAAAAATACTGTTCCTCATAAGTCAAAATTCAGCTCTGATTTCTTCTATAATTTCCAACGGGCGGATTATGAGTTGATGTACTCTTTACTAAGAGACACAGATTGGAATATTCTTAAGTCGTTCACTGATGTCAATGAAGCTGTTGATAGATTCTATGACATAATTAATAAAGTGTTTCAGAAATGTGTTCCTAGGATGCGTAAAAGAATTACTAATTACCCTTCCTGGTTTACTAAGGATATCATTCAAATGATCAAACAAAAAGCAAAAGCTCATAAACTGTACAAGACTCACAAGGATGAATATCATTATAAAGAATTCAGTTCCTTACGAGCTAAACTAAAATCAAATATGAAAGATGCTTACCGAAATTTTATATCAAATGCTGAATCAAATATATCGTTCGATCCAAATAAATTTTGGGCATTCGTGAATAATCTCAAACAAACATCACGCATCCCGGGTAACATGTTTCTGAAAAACAATGAACTCAAATCTACGACGGAAATTGTACAAGGGTTTGCGGATCATTTCAACAGTGTTTATTCAACTGAGGATCTGTGCGTCGACTTTGATGACTTTTCAACAGAATCAGTTTCTATGCATCAACTAAATATTCAAAAAATAACCGAGGATGATATTATACAAGCTATAAATAGTCTGAAAATCTCCAAGTCTCCCGGTCCAGACAACATTCCAGCTTTTATACTTAAGGGTTGTCGTGACTTATTAACTACACCGCTGCTAATTATCTTTAATCTACCTCTTTCTACTAATACATTTCCAAATTCCTTCAAGAAAGCCCATGTGTGTCCTATATTTAAATCTGGCAGTTCTCATGATATTGAAAATTATAGACCTATCAGTATTTTATCCAACATTGCAAAGTGTTTTGAGAAAATTTTGTATAAATACATATACAATCATGTATCTGATTCAATCAGTAACAATCAGCATGGCTTTATCAGCGGAAGATCCACAACTACAAATTTAGTAGAATTCACAGATTTTATGTCAACTTCATTGAATAAAAATAAACAAATAGATGTAATCTATACAGACTTCACTAAAGCTTTTGATAAGATTAATCATAAAATCATGCTATTTAAATTAAAACATCAGTTTGGCTTCTCACCTGATTTAATCATGTTTTTTGACTCTTATATTAGGAATCGTGAAAACTTCGTGCGTTATAATAATACCAAATCTAAATATTTCTTGCCTTCCTCTGGGATTCCTCAGGGATCAAACTTAGGACCTTTATTATTCATCCTTTTTATAAATGATATAACTAATTGCATTAAGAACTCTGAAGTATTATTATATGCTGATGATTTGAAAATTTTTAAAGTAATAAACTCACAGAATGATAGCGATCTTCTACAGACTGATATAGAAAATCTCCACAAATGGTCTATTCAATCAAATTTATTTTTTAATATAGAAAAATGTAAAGTTATGACATACTCCATGAAACATAATGTAGTTCTGAATGTGTACAAAATGAGTAGCTTAGCACTTAATAGAGTTACGCAATGTAGAGATTTGGGTGTCATATTTGATCCTAAACTAACTTTTCAAAATCATGTAGAATATATTGCAAATTATTCGTATAAAATATTAGGATTTATCATTAGAAATTCAAGTTATTTCACAAGAGTGACAACACTCAAATCTCTATATTTTTCTTTTGTGCGTTCCAGGCTTGAGTACTGTGTCGTGGTTTGGAATCCGATGTATATTAAATACAGCGAGGAGATTGAGAGAATTCAGAGAAAATTTGTTAGATTTTGTGCTGGAAAATTTTGTGTTTCTTTCAATTGTCTTACTTACAGCTATACATATCATCTTGAACTATTTCATATTACTGCGCTTCAAAAAAGACGGAACATTATTTCTTGTATTTTTTCGTATAAACTGGTCCACAATCGCATTGACAGCTCTTCAATTCTGGGAAACCCTAACTTCGTGGTGCCACGTAATTTAAGTAGAACAGCTGCTCAATTATATACATTCAGAATTACAATATCTAAATCAAACTATGAACTGAATGCTCCAACCAGGCGGATATGTCATATCTTCAATACGTTTGTGTCCAACACATCAGATATAGACTTATACTACGATTCTTTGTTGGTATATAAGCGTGCACTGTACAATGTTTCTCCTTAGATTTAATTATTTTTTTCTTCTATTGTAATCTATTCATTCTCAAGTGTTGATGTCATTGTCATTTGTTATTGTATTCTTTCCAGCCCTCTGTAATTGGGATACTCCCGTATCCTGTGGAGTGGTTGATAAATAAATAAATAAATAAAAAGGACTTTATGAACTCATATCCATAAAAAATCCTGAACATTATACTGCGGAAGGTGTAAACGAATATTTAAGAATTTTAAATCATACACAAGCACATAAGCAATCAAATAATATGTTGGAAATATCCACTTATCCAAAATATTTCAAAATAATTAAACCGTTTTTAAGTGGAAAAAAAGGGTTTCGAGCTTCAACAAGAAAAAAAGTGCAAACCAAAAAATATTCACCCACAGGTTTTGGAGTATTACCATTCAACATGAAACTCTCCAATTATAAACGCGAGTATGTCTATTGAGATAATCCAAACGAATTGGTTAATAGATTACAGTTATTTTCAGCATCCAAACAGAGTGGACACACAAATCATGATAATGAAATTATGTCAATACTTGAAGAATTGAGAGAATGTAATATAATAGAATGAATTCACTTCAAAAATGAACATTATTATACCTGCTGTCAAGAGTAGAAGCTTTTATTTCAACTTAAGATTGAGAACTATCAATTATGTCGGTAGATAAATTTGGTAGATGATTTTCAAAGAGAAAAAGAAATAAGTCAAATAATTCAATATTAAGGTATGATATTTATGGAAATATGGATTTAAATGGAAGACAATTTCCAAATATGGGGAAAATACATGATTCGAGTGATATTATAACGAAGAAATATTTGGTGAGCGTATTGAAGACGTTGAAAAAACTATCAACAATAAAATCATAGTGATACAACATAAAATAAATGAATTGAAGAATGTAGTTAAAGATAAAATTGAGGGAGAAGTGTATAGGAATAATAAAACAATTGGCAAAGATGGAAGTGATTTGATAAAAGATAATTCATCCAATTTTAAACGAAAACAACAATTAGAGGCTTTGGATAAATTACGTGAAAATTTGAAGAAACTACAAACGATTGACTCGAAAGAATCTTTGAACAAAATATATGAAGATTCTAGAGAGCATCAAGTTGAAGCTGTAAAACTAATTCAAAAAGAAGATTTTCACCAAAGTAAAAAAAATTATTAAATCTTTTTTTGATGTATAAAAAAATGGGGACAAGCAAAAGAAGATAGATGCTATTAGAGAAGCAATGTGATGAATATGAAATGCTTCATTCATTTGAAATAAAAGTTTAAGCAATATCTTCGAATAAACAATATAAAGAAAATTTAGGATTTCATAGAATTGTGTACTGGGGGTATTATTCTTTCTTCTAATAAAATACCTGCAGGTAGTCATATTAAGTTATATGGAATTATAAACTAGAAAATTGTCTCTGAGAATTGAACTATACAAAAAATGTCAAAAAAAAACTATAGTGGATGAACTACATAAACCAGCCCGAAGGAATTATGTTAGACGTCGAGTTATAACTCGAGATATTGATGATTTGTGGCAAGCTGATTCAGTGGAAATGTTTTCTTATGTAAGAGAAAATAGTGATAATAAATATATGTTGACAGTGATTGATGTTTTTTCTAAATACGCTTGGGCTGAACCTATCAAAATAAAATCTGTTGATGCAATAGTAAATGCTTTTGAAAATATTCTTCAACAAAATAGGCGACCTTTAAATCTACAAACTGATCATGGAAAAAAATTTTATAATAAAAAGTTTGAGAAAATGATGCAAAGTTATAATATCAATCATTATTCAACATATAGTAATTTAAAAGCAAGTGTTGTCGAGAGATTCAATCGAACTTTGGAGAATAATATGTATCGTGAATTTAGCTTTCGTGGTTCACATAGATGGATAGATATTCTACCGAAATTAATCAACTCTTATAATAACACAAAACATAGCACAATGAAAATGACTCCAAATAGTGTTAATAATAAAAATAAGGAATATTTATTGGATACAGTTTATAATAATATAAAAATAAGAGATCGATGTTAATTGATGATTGGGGATTCTGTAGGAGTATCCAGATTGAAAAATGTTTTTGAAAAAGGTCACACACCCAGCTGGTCAACTGAAATTTTTAATATTTCGAAAATAAATTTAACAAACCCAATAACATAAAGGTTGAAAGATTATCAAAATGAATCAATCGCAGCTGGATTTTATGAAGAAGAACTCTAAAAAACTAAACATCCAAATATTTATTTAGTTGAAAAAGTTTTGGAGAAAAAAGTTTCACAAGTATATGTAAAATGGTTAGGGTTTGATTCTTCAAATAATTCATGGATACATAGAGACAGTGTTTTATAGTGTGATCATCTAATTACTATTTTAAATTTTTTTCCCATATATTACATAAAAAAAAAATTAATCTATTATAATAATATTATTACACTCCTGACTATTGTTTTCTCTACAAATAGAATAGTGCCCTCAAGGTAATGTATCTGTGTTCCCTTCTAATAAGTATCGCTTATCATCATCTGCATTTAACGTGAGTTTATTAATTTCAACTGAAAAAATGTTATGATTTTTTGATATGATATTGTTTTGTGTGCGATATAACTTTTTATTCTGGAATAATGCATTCTTATGATCATCTATTGTCGATGATCTGTTGTGGATATCCCTTTCACTTTAGAAAATGATTCGTTGTTTTCCAGTCTATATGAATACATTTTGGATTTGAGCCCTACAAATTCGCTCACAATTTTTCCACCATTTTCATCCTTGAACAATCCAACAATTTTTGCATTTGCCTGAGGTATCCCATAGTGATTATCTTTAGAATAGTCTTAAGGATCAAATCGGTGCAAATCTTCTCTTATAATTTTATATGGATTTTCGGTGAAGCGATAAATTAGTGAGTCAGTATCTTGATATAATAGTTTAGGTTTTTGAAATTTTTCATGTACGTAATTATAGTGGAAATCATACATAAGTACCTTTCTTAGATCAAGAATTATCATGCCAATATAAAGGGGTCTGTTAAATTTTATCGATAACCTATTAAATTCCATTGATACCAAATTTTCAGAAAAAGGAATAATTTTTTTCAAATTCGGTTTTATCACTATTTTCCGTGCCCCATAACGTCCATTCCATTGTGTTTTGAGTTTTATATCTCTTTGATTCCGAATATTCTCAATACTCTTGCCAAAAATTGCATTATTATTCAATTTAAATCGATCTCTTTCAAAATTATTTTTGGCGTTCTTTCTAAACTCTGTATTTGAATCAATATAGCTTCTTAACCACAATGATTGATTAAATCTGATAGCTTTATGTATTTTCGTTAATTTCATACCAATGTTAAAGCTTGTTGCAAATTTTGATAATGAATAATATATTTTACTTCATTATTAAGAGTTGTCATTAATTTCAATAAATTGGAGTTCTTAGGTTTCTCATGCTCACAACATAATGAGAAATCTTCATGGAGATCATGTGAATGTCTTGGATACTCTAAATCCACTTCTTATACATAACCAATCAAACTATATTTTGATATATTCATCACATTAAGCTCTGATATATCTTTTTGTGACAACCAGTCAAACCCACCATAGGGCAGACATTGCGTCATAGCTCATCCATATAAATTGCAGGCATCAAAATACATTAAATAGGCCTCTTGTTCTGTTGCACAATATGTAGACATAAATTTATTGTTTGATTTTGCATAGCGATTACTGCATTGACAAATCCCTCCTCTGATTCCTTGCTCAAAGAAGAGAATCATATCAATATCAGTTAGCAATTGTAAATTTACTCTTGTCAGCTTCAACATAGCATCCCGTGCAAACCCTACAAAAAAGTAGTTATAAAAGGTTGTATTATGATGTTTTTTTTATATTATACCTGGCGTGTGAAATAATGAGCAGGATCTAAATTATAAGCTTTCAGACTGACATTTTGGAAGTTTTCGAATATATCAGCTAGAAATATAACGTCTGTTTGAAGATATAACTCTAGATAATCCCCCAAAGTATCTAAATTGAAAGTATTCCATATTTTTTGAGCATGTTCATAGTCTTTAGCGCTCATATTCTCATTTTTCAGTCTTGAAAAAAAAAAACTCCTCCGGAGGTAATACTGTTCCTTCCATTCGATCCCACGAGTTCATATAATCATATGGGAAAACACCTCTTCTCAATATTAAATCGTTTTTGACTTTATTTGGATAGTACTTATCCATTATTTTGAAGTCTTCTTTGTCTAAATATGTGACTAGCTTTTTAAGTGAACTATTCATAAATCTACAAGCATCAAAAAAAATCTAACTGAGGAAGATTTTTTTTTAATGGATTATTTGATATCTATAAGAAGTTAACTTACTGCAAAGAATCTAAGGAACGAATCTGCAGTTTCCCATCTGCTAATGAGAATGAAATATATTTTTCACTATCATTTGGAATTATTGTTATTTGCTCTTCATCAACTCCGAATTCTTTTACTATTAAATGGCTATCATATCTACTCAAATTGTGGAAAAAAATTGGGATATATTTTGGTAGTTTATAATTCAAGTTGCACCTTGCATAGGCCGCACCTCTGTACAAACCTAAAGTTGTTTGAGAAAGTGTGAGATCTTTTTATATATTTTATTGATGAGAAAATAAAATACCTGTGAGGTGACAGTGATCCTTGACTTTTTCTTCCGATTCGATAAACTTCTCGTCACAAATTTGACAAAAGGTTGCATCATCGAAATCTGTCTAATTCCCATTACTCATTTTAAGAGGAATCTCATTCTCATAGAATGTCTAAACTATTTTTACAACATTTTTCAATCATCAATAAACCATTTTGCTGCCTTAGGTCCGCGATATGATTCAAAAAATGATAAAGAATCATTATATGAACATACAACTTTGTAGGCAACTGCACAAGCAAATATGATTCTGATACTCAAATGTATATGATTTACCAGTGTTTGGTTGACAAGTGTGAATGGGTATTGTTAAGCATTCAAAGTCTGCATAAACTACGAATGGATGTCTTTCTTTTCTAGAATAATTTTTGAATTTTACCCACATTTTTGTTTCTGTTGGTATTTCAATTTTAACAGCATCCATTTTGCAACAATAACTTTCATGATTTTCTAATAGACATTCACTCGAAAAGTATTGTAAACATCTATCACATGTGTAACATTTATGTCAATGATTAGACAGTTGTCTTGATAAAAGACGGGATAATGATTTGATCCAAGCATAATGCCCATTCTCTTCTTTTGTCCAAAGAAGTAAGTTGACATGTCGTTCAACCTTTTTCTGTGTGTAATGTGAGGGGCCATTAATTGTATATCTTTCAACTATAGTATTATATTCTATCCCATAAACATTATTTGATATATTATTTTTTTTTCGAATTTGATTATCTCACATAGTGAAGTTGGAAATTGAATATCAGATAAATTGAATATTTCACTATGATTTTGAGGATATGAACTAACACGATCTGAATGACTATCAGCGGGGAACATAGCCGATAAAAATGCCCAAATAAAACACTTATTATCACTATTTTTTACATTTCTCACAGCTTTCCGGTTTTTGATAGATTCCGGAAGATCGATATATGTTGATCCTCCAGAATTTGTTGCATCATACTTGCCAATATTTACCTAGAGAATTTTGTTTTTAAGAAAAAAAAATGCAAGAATTTGTTTGAAACTTACTCTCAAGTTTGATATTCTACTTAGGGCTTTTCCACTATCCCGCTCTTGAAACTCCGACATATGAGTCGATATGACACTTCTTACATTCTGATCAAATTAAATAGTTAAGTCGTCAGACAATGTTATGGGCATCATTCTTGAGTTATGATAAATTAAGATTTTTTTTAAAATACCTTGTTTTTCAAGTACATATTCACAACACAGCTCACAGTTTATCTTCACTGGGGATCGATATTCATAAATGAATTGCCCCACTTTCTCCAGCAATATGAATAAGCATTGATCCAAAAATGCCCCAGGGTCGATAATATCATCTGTATTCGTGACTCTCCCACAATCAATACGATTTTTGAATGATGAGGCGAGAACTTCCCAAGCAGGCATCTCTGAAACTATAGTTACTATAACACCTATTACTATATATATATATATTTATATATATATAAATAAATAAATATATACGCCACTAAAAATTGGAGCGGAATTTTTCGGAACTAAAAATATACGGAAATTCTCATTACCCTATCATTTTGGCGTCAAAATGAAATTTTGAATTTAGCCTCTAGAGGTCGGGAACAAGCCAGGAAAAAATTTTGAAGCAATTCTAAAGTGACGTCCGATATACGGACTCCAATTTACAATGGACGCCAGATTAAATGCAAACGCGCAATATTAGGACGCCAAAATGATGTGAGGATTTATATATATATATAAATATATATATATATATATATATATATATATATATATATATATATATATATATATATATATATATATATATATATATATATATATATATATATATATATATTTATACATATATATATATACATATATTCTTATTGAATATGTGTTTGATTTTTGGTAGGTCAGTAAGCAATGTTATTACCTTCAGGTTACTCTCTGTGATTCACGAATAATAAAAGCCCGTTCCACAAGTTTTTTAATGAGAAGATAATTGTGTGCTGCATAATAAATATTATTTATATGAATGTGCATTCTATTTTTTTTCCAATGTCAATCAATGATTTATTTCTGATAAGAATATTTCATGTGTTGCATAATTTTTTATTTGCTTATGGTTTCATTGCATTTTTTAAATTTTATAGAAAAAAAAAACATTCTTCTCACTATAAATATAGGAATACACAATTAATACATAGCAGTCCATCATAATAGACTCTCAAGTCAACCCAAAATACGTAAGTTTGTTTCTCTTTATAATTTCTTATATTAATATTAAGATATATTTTTGTTCTCAGTAAGAAAGAAAAACAAGAACAAAAAATAGAAAAAAAAACGAAAATGAGTAAACTAGACTTTTTTAATGCACTGGGGTCTTCAGATGCTCAGGTGCCAGCTATAAACATTGGTAAACTGGATGAAAATAAAAAATATCATATAAAAAAGCTGATATAATCAATACAAGATATAGGCCAAAACTAATCGTGACAACGAGGGAATTCAAAGTCTTTTTCCCAAACAATTTTGCAACTTTGAGTGATGTTCAAAGAAGTGATTCAATTAATGTTTATTTTCACATTGAAAAAGTGAATGACATTGTTGTGAATATTCGTTTTACAGAAAGTTAATAACGTGGATTCAATTTTTTTATTCTTATTCCTATTTGTTGGCAAAAAAAAAGATAATCATTCATTAATTCTTTTTTCATTCTTCATATTAAAAGCCAAATATTCTGCTGGAAATGTCAACTAATGTATCATAGATTTTCAGACAATTTGATGAAATTTGTGAATCAATACCTTCCCTAATAGATACTAATCTTACAGCTAATATGGCGAATGAGATAGCATTAGGTTGGGAGAGCACATCTTCATCATCGTCAGATGACGAGTATAATGAAGTGTCAACACAAATTGAAAATTTAAATATGGAAAATGTTCTACAATTTTGTTTTAATAATGAAAATCATATCAATTTGAAATACAGATTATGGTTATTATCAGAAATACAACCTCACTATTGGTATATGAGACGTTCTTGTGAAAATTGTACTCATATATTACTAGATGACTCCGATTCTCCAGTATTTACTTTTTCTACGTTCACAAATATTGAAAACATCATATCAGGAATGTACTACTGTTCGAATATAAAACAAGAACATAGCATCAAATTAGATAGTTAAATATATTCGTTACCCTGCGATATTGATAACTATTACTGTTATCTATGTTTAGATCAATTATTTATATGGAGTTCAAGTATAGCTTGTAGTTATTGTATAGAGTAGTTTCAAAAAAATTCATTGAAATGTATAAATAAATTGTAAATTCCCAAAAAATTAAATTGTACTCACCTAATTATTCTCTTTTCTTCTCATCAAGCTCATCCAAAACAATTTTCTTTTGGTTTTTTGAAGCATCAGAATCCAGGACAAAGAAATAATTTCAGTTGAATACCAATATCTAGTTGAAAACCTCTAAAAAAAGAATAATTATGCTTTAATACATACTATAACGTTGAAGTGAATTTACACGACTTCTCAAGAAAAAATCTTGGCGGAGAACTATAAACAAGCACATTTCACATTTCACAATCTCGAACACAGCTAACTTTAAATTACAAAGCGAGACACTCACACTTCTCTTGGGTTTTTCACCCCCATTCAAAGAATCCACACTCAAGAATGTTACCTCTAGCTACCTGCTAGGGGTGGGGATACATCCGCCAACTACAATAGCAATATTCCAGTAGCTCTCAAATTTTTCTATTCAATTCGATCAACTAAAAACTCGTCATTTCTGATAAGTGTTATATTAAATATTATGCAAAACATATTCTATTTCTTATTGATAAATACTATGATATTTAGGATTAATGAATGAAGAAGTGAATTTAGTTAAAATATTAAAAGGCTAATACATACCTATATTGCAATAGTCTCCAAAAAAAAATTGATTGAACTCAGTCCACTCATATCACAGACTGATAGTAAAAACTTCTCAAAAAAGTTGAAAAATATGTCTTAGCTATTGTGACATGCAAATTTTAATTTTTATTCAACCAAAAAAAAACTAAAATAATGAATCATATGCGACAATTGACTTATTCAGAAGATAATTTATTTTAAGACTCACAAGACAAGTGAATGATGCCAACTATCTCATTTCCAAGGAAAGCACGTAGTACATTCTACTTGTCCAATCTAGTTTATTGATATCAATGTCAAAGGTTATTATCTGAGATTTGGAATTTTACAGAGTATTTGAAATTAAGGAATACAGAGTATTTGAAATTGAAGAATAAAGATGTATGAATGAACCATTTGAGAACATTTGATGTTTTTTTCAATTGTTTTTGAGGTGTTTCATCAGTCTCTGGTCCCATGTCTAGTGAAAAATCCAATAAATGATCAATATATAATTTATTATTAACAAATAAGAAAAATCTAAGAATATAATACTTAATAAAAATATATCTAAAATATAAAAAAAAAACTAATGCTACTTACTAATACTACTGCTCCCTTCCCCCTCAAATAGAGATAGGAGCTCTAGATGAAATAAGGTCTATAAATAAATAAAAGAGAATTAAATCAAAAAACTCTCAAAAGTAGGATTAAAAAATATACCTTTCACACTGGCGAGCAATAATATCTTCTATTGAGCTTCGCCAGCTCAAAAATCCTGCTTAATCCTTCGATTGGCTCTCTGTGAACCCTTATGGCTTGTGAAGGCGCAACCCCCAGATATATTTCATCAAAGTTCCTATCCTGAAAAACACAAATTTTAATTTTTTGATGAAAAAAACATCATTAAAATTTCATTAACTTACTCTAAGATGTATAACGATGAAGGCTCGGGTCTTCAAGGCCCTATTCATTCTTTCTTGAATTTCTAAAGATGTGATAAAAACGCATTTATATAAATATTACAATCAAATAAATCATTCAATACTTACGGTCCATTTTTCTACTCTTTTATTGCTTCAAACAATTTTTTTGATTTAAACTGATATAATAGAATGATTTTTCGTTCAATTGAGCTTTTTGAAGTATATACCCCACCACTGATCAAAAGTCTTCATTGTCCACTTGTGAATAATAATTTGTACAAATTTCTTCATATAATAAAAAATAAATCGTTGATAACCCCATAAAATGGAAAGAAAACGTGATGCAAATTTACTTATCGAAAATAATTAGTCCAAAGTCTCAAATTTATGATCAAAGGAATGGAATATTTATGCAGATAAAACATTGCATCAGTTAATTATTGTGAATCAATTGCAAAAATTGATGAATAAAATATTCTGAATTTTTTTTCCCTACTAGCTAATTTATTGAATGATAAATTGCGCTACTCATAATATAGAGCTCCATCTTAATATTCACTTTAATAAGTACTTCATCTAGTGAATAATAGATAGCGTCACACACAAGAATAGAAATATTTTTATTAAACGCTAGTTAGTCTATTGGATAAAAGGTGACACCATTCGTCACACAACTCAAAAGATGGCGTTACTGGTAAATGTGTAGATAACGTCACACTTTTTATCCACGTCAATTAGTAGTTCATTTAGTAAAGAAAAGATAGCGCCACACAAAAAAAGGATATCTTTTTATTTAACACTAGTTAGTCTGTTGGATGATAGATGACACCACACATCACACACTCCAAGAAATAGTGGTACTGGTAAATACACTTCAATAAGTAATTCATGTAGTGGATAATAGATGGTGCCACACGCAAAAAAAGGAAAATCTTTTTCATTCAACGCTAGTTAGTTTGTTGAATGATAGGTGGCACCACTCATCACAACACATCCCAAGAGATGACGTTAGTGGTAGAATGTGTGTGAATAACGTTATTATTGTCATTCATGGTACAGAGATCTATCACATCAATTAGTAGTTCGTCTAGTGAATAATTGATGGCGCCACACGCAAAAAAGAAAACAGAAATATTTTTCCATTCAACGCTAGTTAGTCTGTTGGATGATAGGTAGCGCCACTCACCACTGCTCAAGAGATGGCGCCACTGGTGAATGTTCTGTTTAGATAACGTCACTGCTCGCGTTATCTTTGGAATCTCAGATCGTTATCTGGTCCAGAATCGGCCTTACGTATCTCCTCAAAAATATCCCAACGAGATTCAGCAAAAACGCTGATATCTCGCTGGAACGCAGCATACTGTGCATTGAGGACGAATTCATGCGTATTATGTTGTATTGGATAGATTCATGTGATTTGCGATACTTTGGAACAGCTCAGAATGTGGTAATTTTGACTTATTTCAAACTTCATATAACTGCAGATAGCGCTCTGAAAACACGTAATATGATGTTTTTGTCGATAGATTCATATATATTATGAGGTCCTGGATGGGAATATGAGCTTTTTGCTTGTGAAAATTTGCGCGGAAAAGCGTGATTTCGACTTACTCCAAAGTTTGTAGAATTGCAGATAGCACTCTAAAAACACGAAATATGATGTATTTGGTGCTAGATTCTGCCATATAACGCACTTTTGAAGCAAAATCTTGCTTCTGAGCAGATTAACAGAGCCAAAAATATCTCAACGAGACTCAGAAAAAACGCTGATAACTCGCTGGAAACGCAAAATTTTGTGCATTTGAGGACTAATTCATGCGTATTATGTTGAATTGGATAGATTTATGTGAGAACACAAAATTTGACGTTTTTGTCGATAGATTCATACATATTATGAGGTCCTGAATAGGAATATGAACTTATTGTTTGTGAAAATCTGCGCGGAAAAGCGTGATTTCGACTTATTCCAAAGTTTGTGGAACTGCAAATAGCACCCAAAAAACACGAAATATGATGTATTTGGTGATAGATTCTGCCAAATAACGCTCTTTTGAACCAAATCTTGCTTCTGAGCAGATTTACAGAGTCAAGAATATATCAACGAGACTCAGAAGAAACGCTGATAACTCGTTGGAAACGCAAAATTTTGTGCATTTGAGGACGAATTCATGCGTATTATGTTGTATTGGATAGATTCATGTGATCTGCGATACTTTGAAACTGCTCAGAATGTAGTAATTTTGACTTATTTCAAACTTCATATAACTGCAGATAGCGCTCTTAAAACGCGTAATATAATGTTTTTGTCGAAAGATTCATACATATTATGAGGTCCTGAATAGGAATATAAACTTATTGTTTGTGAAAATCTGCGCAGAGAAGCGTGATTTTGACTTATTCCAAAGTTTGTAAAACTGCAAATAGCACTCTAAAACCACGAAATATGATGTATTTGATGCTAGATTCTGCCATTAAACGCATTTTTGAAGCAAAATCTTCCTTCTGAGCAGATTTACAGAGTCAAAAATTTCTCAACGAGACTCAGGAAAAACGCTGATAACTCTCTCGAAACGCAAAATTCTGTGCATTTAAGGACGGATTCATGCGTATTATGTTGTATTGGATAGATTAATGTGATTTGCGATACCTTGAAACTGCTCAGAATGTAGTAATTTTGACTTATTTCAAACTTCATATAACTGCAGATAGCGCTCTGAAAACACGAAATATGATGTTTTTGTGAATAGATTCATATTTATTATGAGGTCCTGAATGGGAATATGAACTTTTTGTTTGTGAAAATCCGCGCGGGAGAGCGTGATTTCGACCTATTCCAAAGTTTGTAAAACTGCAAATAGCACTCTAAAAACACGAAATATGATGTATTCTAGATTCTGCCATATAACGCACTTTTGAAGCAAAATCTTGCTTCTGAGCAGATTCACAGAGTCAAAAATATCTCAACGAGACTTGGAAAAAACGCTGAAAGCTCGCTGGAAACGCAGAATTTTGTGCATTCAAGGACGGATCCATGCGTATTATGTTGTATTGGATAGATTTATGTGATTTTCGATACTTTGAAACTGCTCAGAATGTGGTAACAATGACTAATTTCAAACTTCATATAACTGCAGATAGCGCTCTGAAAACACTAGATATGATGTTTTTGTCGATAGATTCATACATATTATGAGGTCCTCAATAGGAGTATGACCTTATTGTTTGTGAAAATCTGCACGGAAAAGCGTGATTTCGACTTATTCCAAAGTTTGTAAAACTGCAAATAGCACTCTGAAAACACGAAATATGATGTATTTGGTGCTAGATTCTGCCCTATAACGCACTTTTGAAGCAGGATCTTGCTTCTGAGCAGATTTACGGAGTCAAAAATATCTCAACGAGACTCAGAAAAAACGCTGATAACTCGCTGGAAACGCAAAATTGTCTGCATTTGAGGACGGATTCATGCGTATTATGTTGTATTGGATAGATTTATGTGATTTGCGATACTTTGGAACTGCTCAGAATGTGGTAATTTTGACTTATTTCAAACTTCATATAACTGCAGATAGCGCTCTGAAAACACGATGTATGATGTTTTTGTCGATAGATTCATACATATTATGAGGTCCTGAATTGGAATATGAACTTATTGTTTGTGAAAATCTGCGCGCAAAAGCGTGATTTCGACTTATTCCAAAGTTTGTAAAACTGCAAATAGCACTCTAAAAACACGAAATATGATGTATTTGGTGCTAGATACTGCCATATAACGCACTTTTGAAGCAAAATCTTGCTTCTGAGCAGATTTACAGAGTCAAAAATATCTCAACGAGACTCAGAAGTAACCCTGATAACTTGCTGTAAACGCAAAATTTTGTGCATTTGGGGACGGATTCATGTGTATTATGTTGTATTGGATAGGTTTATGTGATTTGCGATACTTTGAAACTGCTCAGAATGTAGTAATTTTGACTTATTTCAACTTCATATAACTGCAGATAGCGCTCTGAAAACACGGAATATGCTGTTTTTGTCGATAGATTCATATATATTATGAGGTCCTGAATGGGAATATGAGCTTTTTGCTTGTGAAAATTTGCGCGGAAGAGCGTGATTTCGACTTACTCCAAAGTTTGTAGAATTGCAAATAGCACTCTAAAAACACGAAATATGATGTATTTGGTGCTAGATTCTGCCATATAACGCACTTTTGAAGGAAAATCTTGCTTCTGAGCAGATTAACAGAGCCAAAAATATCTCAACGAGACTCAGAAAAAACGCTGATAACTCGCTGGAAACGCAAAATTTTGTGCATTTGAGGACGGATTCATGCGTATTATGTTGTATTGGATAGATTTATGTGAAAACACAAAATATGATGTTTTTGTCGATAGTTTCATACATATTATGAGGTCCTGAATATGAATATGAACTTATTGTTTGTGAAAATCTGCGCGGAAAAGCGTGATTTCGACTTATTCCAAAGTTTGTGAAACTGCAAATAGCACCCAAAAAACACGAAATATGATGTATTTGGTGAAAGATTCTGCCAAATAACGCTCTTTTGAACCAAATCTTGCTTCTGAGCAGATTTACAGAGTCAAAAATATATCAACGAGACTCAGAAAAAACGCTGATAACTCGTTGAAAACGCAAAATTTTGTGCATTTGAGGACGAATTCATGCGTATTATGTTGTATTGGATAGATTTATGTGATCTGCGATACTTTGAAACTGCTCAGAATGTAGTAATTTTGACTTATTTCAAACTTCATATAACTGCAGATAGCGCTCTTAAAACGCGTAATATGATGTTTTTGTCGATAGAATCATACATATTATGAGGTCCTGAATAGGAATATAATCTTATTGTTTCTGAAAATCCGCGCAGAGAAGCGTGATTTCGACTTATTCCAAAGTTTGTGAAACTGCAAATAGCACTCTAAAACCACGAAATATGATGTATTTGATGCTAGATTCTGCCATATAACGCATTTTTGAAGCAAAATCTTCCTTCTGAGCAGATTTACAGAGTCAAAAATTTCTCAACGAGACTCAGGAAAAACGCTGATAACTCTCTCGAAACGCAAAATTCTGTGCATTTAAGGACGGATTCATGCGTATTATGTTGTATTGGATAGATTAATGTGATATGCGATACCTTGAAACTGCTCAGAATGTAGTAATTTTGACTTATTTCAAACTTCATATAACTGCAGATAGCGCTCTGAAAACACGAAATATGATGTTTTTGTGGATAGATTCATATATATTATGAGGTCCTGAATGGGAATATGAATTCTTTGTTTGTTGAAATCCGCGCGGAAGAGCGTGATTTCGACCTATTCCAAAGTTTGTAAAACTGCAAATAGCACTCTAAAAACACGAAATATGATGTATTTGATGCTAGATTCTGCCATATAACGCACTTTTGAAGCAAAATCTTGCTTCTGAGCAGATTTACAGAGTCAAAAATATCTCAACGAGACTTGGAAGAAACGCTGATAACTCGCTGGAAACGCAGAATTTCGTGCATTTGAGGACGGATTCATGCGTATTATGTTGTATTATATAGATTTATGTGATTCGCGATACTTTGAAACTGCTCAGAATGTGGTAACTATGACTAATTTCAAACTTCATATAACTGCAGATAGCGCTCTGAAAACACTAGATATGATGTTTCTGTCGATAAATTCATACATATTATGAGGTCCTCAATAGGAGTATGAACTCATTGTTTGTGAAAATCTGCGCGGAAAAGCGTGATTTCGACTTATTCCAAAGTTTGTAAAACTGCAAATAGCACTCTAAAAACACGAAATATGATGTATTTGGTGCTAGATACTGCCATATAACGCACTTTTGAAGAAAATCTTGCTTCTGAGCAGATTAACAGAGCCAAAAATATCTCAACGAGACTCAGAAAAAACGCTGATAACTCGCTGGGAACGCAAAATTTTGTGCATTTGAGGACGGATTCATGCGTATTATGTTGTATTGGATAGTTTTATGTGAAAACACAAAATATGATGTTTTTGTCGATAGATTCATACATATTATGAGGTCCTGAATAGGAATATGAACTTATTGTTTGTGAAAATTTGCGCGGAAAAGCGTGATTTCGACTTATTCCAAAGTTTGTGAAACTGCAAATAGCACCCAAAAAACACGAAATTTGATGTATTTGGTGATAGATTCTGCCAAATAACGCTCTTTTGAACCAAATCTTGCTTCTGAGCAGATTTACAGAGTCAAAAATATATCAACGAGACTCAGAAAAAAAGCTGATAACTCGTTGGAAACGCAAAATTTTGTGCATTTGAGGACGAATTCATGCGTATTATGTTGTATTGGATAGATTTATGTGATCTGCGATACTTTGAAACTGCTCAGAATGTAGTAATTTTGACTTATTTCAAACTTCATATAACTGCAGATAGCGCTCTTAAAACGCGTAATATGATGTTTTTGTCGATAGATTCATACATATTATGAGGTCCTGAATAGGAATATAAACTTATTGTTTGTGAAAATCTGCGCAGAGAAGCGTGATTTCGACTTATTCCAAAGTTTGTAAAACTGCAAATAGCACTCTAAAACCACGAAATATGATGTATTTGATGCTAGATTCTGCCATATAACGCATTTTTGAAGCAAAATCTTCCTTCTGAGCAGATTTACAGAGTCAAAAATTTCTCAACGAGACTCAGGAAAAACGCTGATAACTCTCTCGAAACGCAAAATTCTGTGCATTTAAGGACGGATTCATGCGTATTATGTTGTATTGGATAGATTAATGTGATTTGCGATACCTTGAAACTGCTCAGAATGTAGTAATTTTGACTTATTTCAAACTTCATATAACTGCAGATAGCGCTCTGAAAACACGAAATATGATGTTTTTGTGGATAGATTCATATATATTATGAGGTCCTTAATGGGAATATGAACTTTTTGTTTGTGGAAATCCGCGCGGAAGAGCGTGATTTCGACCTATTCCAAAGTTTGTAAAACTGCAAATAGCACTCTAAAAACACGAAATATGATCTATTTGATGCTAGATTCTGCCATATAACGCACTTTTGAAGCAAAATCTTGCTTCTGAGCAGATTTACAGAGTCAAAAATATCTCAACGAGACTTGGAAAAAACGCTGATAGCTCGCTGGAAACGCAGAATTTTGTGCGTTTGAGGACGGATTCATGCGTATTATGTTGTATTATATAGATTTATGTGATCTGCGATACTTTGAAACAGCTCAGAATGTGGTAACCATGACTAATTTCAAACTTCATATAACTGCAGATAGCGCTCTGAGAACACGATATATGATGTTTTTGTCGATAGATTCATACATATTATGAGGTCCTGAATAGGAATATGAACTTATTGTTTGTGAAAATCTGCGCGGAAAAGCGTGATTTCGACTTATTCCAAAGTTTGTAAAACTGCAAATAGCACTCTAAAAACACGAAATATGATGTATTTGGTGCTAGATTCTGCCATATATCTCACTTTTGAAGCAAAATCTTGCTTCTGAGCAGATTTACAGAGTCAAAAATATCTCAACGAGACTCAGAAGTAACCCTGATAACTTGCTGTAAACGCAAAATTTCGTGCATTTGAGGACGGATCAATGCGTATTATGTTGTATTGGATAGATTTATGTGATTTGCGATACTTTGAAACTGCTCAGAATGTGGTAGTTTTGACTTATTTCAAACTTCATATAACTGCAGATAGCGCTCTGAAAACACGAAATATGATGTTTTTGTCGATAGATTCATATATATTATGAGGTCCTGAATAGGAATATGAACTTTTTGATTGTGAAAATCTGCGCGGAAAAGCGTGATTTCGACTTATTCCAAAGTTTGTAGAACTGCAAATAACACTCTAAAAACACGAAATATGATGTATTTGGTGCTAGATTCTGCCATATAACGCAGCTTTGAAGCAGGATCTTGCTTCTGAGCAGATTTACAGAGTCAAAAATATCTCAACGAGACTCAGAAAAAACGCTGATAACTCGCTGGAAACGCAAAATTGTCTGCATTTGAGGACGGATTCATGCGTATTATGTTGTATTGGATAGATTTATGTGATTTGCGATACTTTGGAACTGCTCAGAATGTGGTAATTTTGACTTATTTCAAACTTCATATAACTGCAGATAGCGCTCTGAAAACACGATATATGATGTTTTTGTCGATAGATTCATACATATTATGAGGTCCTGAATAGGAATATGAACTTATTGTTTGTGAAAATCTGCGCGGAAAAGCGTGATTTCGACTTATTCCAAAGTTTGTAAAACTGCAAATAGCACTCTAAAAACACGAAATATGATGTATTTGGTGCTAGATACTGCCATATAACGCACTTTTGAAGCAAAATCTTGCTTCTGAGCAGATTTACAGAGTCAAAAATTTCTCAACGAGACTCAGGAAAAACGCTGATAACTCTCTCGAAACGCAAAATTCTGTGCATTTAAGGACGGATTCATGCGTATTATGTTGTATTGGATAGATTAATGTGATTTGCGATACCTTGAAACTGCTCAGAATGTAGTAATTTTGACTTATTTCAAACTTCATATAACTGCAGATAGCGCTCTGAAAACACGAAATATGATGTTTTTGTGGATAGATTCATATATATTATGAGGTCCTGAATGGGAATATGAACTTTTTGTTTGTGGAAATCCGCGCGGAAGAGCGTGATTTCGACCTATTCCAAAGTTTGTAAAACTGCAAATAGCACTCTAAAAACACGAAATATGATGTATTTGATGCTAGATTCTGCCATATAACGCACTTTTGAAGCAAAATCTTGCTTCTGAGCAGATTTACAGAGTCAAAAATATCTCAACGAGACTTGGAAAAAACGCTGATAGCTCGCTGGAAACGCAGAATTTTGTGCATTTGAGGACGGATTCATGCGTATTATGTTGCATTGGATAGATTTATGTGATTTGCGATACTTTGAAACTGCTCAGAATGTGGTAACTATGACTAATTTCAAACTTCATATAACTGCAGATAGCGTTCTGAAAACACTAGATATGATGTTTTTGTCGATAGATTCATACATATTATGAGGTCCTCAATAGGAGCATGAACTTATTGTTTGTGAAAATCTGCACGGAAAAGCGTGATTTCGACTTATTCCAAAGTTCGTAAAACTGCAAATAGCACTCTAAAAACACGAAATATGATGTATTTGGTGCTAGATTCTGCCATATAACGCAGTTTTGAAGCAGGATCTTGCTTCTGAGCAGATTTACAGAGTCAAAAATATCTCAACGAGACTCAGGAAAAACGCTGATAACTCGCTGGAAACGCAAAATTGTCTGCATTCGAGGACGGATTCATGCGTATTATGTTGTATTGGATAGATTTATGTGATTTGCGATACTTTGGGACTGCTCAGAATGTGGTAATTTTGACTTATTTCAAACTTCATATAACTGCAGATAGCGCTCTTAAAACGCGTAATATGATGTTTTTGTCGATAGATTCATACATATTATGAGGTCCTGAATAGGAATATAAACTTATTGTTTGTGAAAATCTGCGCAGAGAAGCGTGATTTCGACTTATTCCAAAGTTTGTAAAACTGCAAATAGCACTCTAAAACCACGAAATATGATGTATTTGATGCTAGATTCTGCCATATAACGCATTTTTGAAGTAAAATCTTCCTTCTGAGCAGATTTACAGAGTCAAAAATTTCTCAACGAGACTCAGGAAAAACGCTGATAACTCTCTCGAAACGCAAAATTCTGTGCATTTGAGGACGGATTCATGCGTTTTATGTTGTATTGGATAGATTAATGTGATTTGCGATACCTTGAAACTGCTCAGAATGTAGTAATTTTGACTTATTTCAAACTTCATATAACTGCAGATAGCGCTCTGAAAACACGAAATATGATGTTTTTGTGGATAGATTCATATATATTATGAGGTCCTGAATGGGAATATGAACTTTTTGTTTGTGGAAATCCGCGCGGAAGAGCGTGATTTCGACCTATTCCAAAGTTTGTAAAACTGCAAATAGCACTCTAAAAACACGAAATATGATGTATTTGATGCTAGATTCTGCCATATAACGCACTTTTGAAGCAAAATCTTGCTTCTGAGCAGATTTACAGAGTCAAAAATATCTCAACGAGACTTGGAAAAAACGCTGATAGCTCGCTGGAAACGCAGAATTTTGTGCATTTGAGGACGGACTCATGCGTATTATGTTGTATTATATAGATTTATGTGATTTGCGATACTTTGAAACTGCTCAGAATGTGGTAACTATGACTAATTTCAAACTTCATATAACTGCAGATAGCGCTCTGAAAACACGATATATGATGTTTTTGTCGATAGATTCATACATATTATGAGGTCCTGAATAGGAATATGAACTTATTGTTTGTGAAAATCTGCGCGGAAAAGCGTGATTTCGACTTATTCCAAAGTTTGTAAAACTGCAAATAGCACTCTAAAAACACGAAATATAATGTATTTGGTGCTAGATTCTGCCATATATCGCACTTTTGAAGCAAAATCTTGCTTCTGAGCAAATTTACAGAGTCGAAAATATCTCAACGAGACTCAGAAGTAACCCTGATAACTTGCTGTAAACGCAAAATTTCGTGCATTTGAGGACGGATCAATGCGTATTATGTTGTATTGGATAGATTTATGTGACTTGCAATACTTTGGAACTGCTCAGAATGAGGTCATTTTGACTTATTCCAAACTTCATATAACTGCAGATAGCGCTCCCAAAACACAAAATATGATGTTTTTGTTGATAGATTCATATATATTATGAGGTCCTGAAGAGGAATATGAACTTCTTGATTGTGGAAATCTGCGCGGAAAAGCGTGATTTCGACTTATTCCAGTGTTTGTAAAACTGCAAATAGCACTCTAAAAACACGAAATATGATGTATTTGGTGCTAGATTCTGCCATATATCGCACTTTTGAAGCAAAATCTTGCTTCTGAGCAGATTTACAGAGTCAAAAATATCTCAACGAGACTCAGAAGTAACCCTGATAACTTGCTGTAAACGCAAAATTTTGTGCATTTGGGGACGGATTCATGTGTATTATGTTGTATTGGATAGATTTATGTGATTTGCGATACTTTGAAACTGCTCAGAATGTAGTAATTTTGACTTATTTCAAACTTCATATAACTGCAGATTCATGCGTATTATGTTGTATTGGATAGATTTATGTGAAAACACAAAATATGATGTTTTTGTCGATAGATTCATACATATTATGAGGTCCTGAATAGGAATATGAACTTATTGTTTGTGAAAATCTGCGCGGAAAAGCGTGATTTCGACTTATTCCAAAGTTTGTGAAACTGCAAATAGCACCCAAAAAACACGAAATATGATGTATTTGGTGATAGATTCTGCCAAATAACGCTCATTTGAACCAAATTTTGCTTCTAAGCAGATTTACAGAGTCAAAAATATATCAACGAGACTCAGAAAAAACGCTGATAACTCGTTGGAAACGCAAAATTTTGTGCATTTGAGGACGAATTCATGCGTATTATGTTGTATTGGATAGATTTATGTGATCTGCGATACTTTGAAACTGCTCAGAATGTAGTAATTTTGACTTATTTCAATCTTCATATAACTGCAGATAGCGCTCTTAAAACGCGTAATATGATGTTTTTGTCGATAGATTCATACATATTATGAGGTCCTGAATAGGAATATAAACTTTTTGTTTGTGAAAATCTGCGCAGAGAAGCGTGATTTCGACTTATTCCAAAGTTTGTAAAACTGCAAATAGCACTCTAAAACCACGAAATATGATGTATTTGATGCTAGATTCTGCCATATAACGCATTTTTGAAGTAAAATCTTCCTTCTGAGCAGATTTACAGAGTCAAAAATTTCTCAACGAGACTCAGGAAAAACGCTGATAACTCTCTCGAAACGCAAAATTCTGTGCATTTAAGGACGGATTCATGCGTATTATGTTGTATTGGATAGATTAATGTGATTTGCGATACCTTGAAACTGCTCGGAATGTAGTAATTTTGACTTATTTCAAACTTCATATAACTGCAGATAGCGCTCTGAAAACACGAAATATGATGTTTTTGTGGATAGATTCATATATATCATGAGGTCCTGAATGGGAATATGAACTTTTTGTTTGTGGAAATCCGCGCGGAAGAGCGTGATTTCGACCTATTCCAAAGTTTGTAAAACTGCAAATAGCACTCTAAAAACACGAAATATGATGTATTTGATGCTAGATTCTGCCATATAACGCACTTTTGAAGCAAAATCTTGCTTCTGAGCAGATTTACAGAGTCAAAAATATCTCAACGAGACTTGGAAAAAACGCTGATAGCTCGCTGGAAACGCAGAATTTTTTGCATTTGAGGACGGATTCATGCGTATTATGTTGTATTATATAGATTTATGTGATTTGCGATACTTTGAAACTGCTCAGAATGTGGTAACTATGACTAATTTCAAACTTCATATAACTGCAGATAGCGCTCTGAAAACACGATATATGATGTTTTTGTCGATAGATTCATACATATTATGAGATCCTGAATAGGAATATGAACTTATTGTTTGTGAAAATCTGCGCGGAAAAGCGTGATTTCGACTTATTCCAAAGTTTGTAAAACTGCAAATAGCACTCTAAAAACACGAAATATAATGTATTTGGTGCTAGATTCTGCCATATATCGCACTTTTGAAGCAAAATCTTGCTTCTGAGCAGATTTACAGAGTCAAAAATATCTCAACGAGACTCAGAAGTAACCCTGATAACTTGCTGTAAACGCAAAATTTCGTGCATTTGAGGACGGATCAATGCGTATTATGTTGTATTGGATAGATTTATGTGACTTGCAATACTTTGGAACTGCTCAGAATGAGGTCATTTTGACTTATTCCAAACTTCATATAACTGCAGATAGCGCTCCCAAAACACAAAATATGATGTTTTTGTCGATAGATTCATATATATTATGAGGTCCTGAAGAGGAATATGAACTTCTTGATTGTGGAAATCTGCGCGGAAAAGCGTGATTTCGACTTATTCCAGTGTTTGTAAAACTGCAAATAGCACTCTAAAAACACGAAATATGATGTATTTGGTGCTAGATTCTGCCATATATCGCACTTTTGAAGCAAAATCTTGCTTTTGAGCAGATTTACAGAGTCAAAAATATCTCAACGAGACTCAGAAAAAACGCTGATAACTCGCTGGAAACGCGAAATTTTGTGCTTTAGTGGACGGATTCATGCGTATTATGTTGTATTGGATGGATTTATGTGAGTTGCGATACGTTTGAACTGCTCAGATTGTGGTAATTTCGACTTATTTTAAACTTCATATAACTGCAGATAGCGCTCTGAAAACACGAAATATGATGTTTCTGTCGATAGATTCATACATATTATGAGGTCCTGAATAGGAATATGAACCTATTGTTCGTGAAAATCTGCGCGGAAAAGCGTGATTTCGACTTATCCCAAAGTTTGTAGAACTGCAAATAGGACTCTAAAAACACGAAATATGATGTATTTGGTGCTAGATTCTGCCATATAACGCGCTTTTTAAGCGAAATCTTGCTTCTGAGCAGATTAACAGAGCCAAAAATATCTCAACAAGACTCAGAAAAAACCCTGATAACTCGCTGGAAATGCAAAATTTTGTGCATTTGGGGACGGATTCATGCGTATTATGTTGTATTGGAGAGATTTATGTGATTTGCGATACTTTAAAACTGCTCAGAATGAGGTCATTTTGACTTATTTCAAACTTCATATAACTGCAGATAGCGCTCTGAAAACACAAAATATGATGTTTTTGTCGATAGATTCATATATATCATGAGGTCCTGAATAGAAATATGAACTTTTTGATTGTGAAAATCTGCGCGGAAAAGCGTGATTTCGACTTATATTAAAACACGAAATATGATGTATTTGGTGCTAGATTCTGCCATATAACGCACTTTTGAAGCAAAATCTTGCTTCTGAGCAGATTTATAGAGTCAGAAATATCTCAACGAGACTCAGAAAAAACGCTGATAACTTGCTGAAAACGCACTATTTTGTGCATTGGAGGACGGATTCATGCGTATTGTGTTGTATTGGATACATTTATGTGATTTGCGATACTTTGAAACTGCTCAGAATGTGGTAATTTTGACTTATTTCAAACTTCATACAACTGCAGATAGCGCTCTGAAAACACGAAATATGATGTTTTCGTCGATAGATTCATACATATTATGAGGTCTTGTATAGGAATATGAACTTTCTGATTGTAAAAATTTGCGCGGAAAAGCGTGATTTAGACTCATTCCAAAGTTTGTAAAACTGCGAATAGCACTCTAAAAACACGAAATATGATGTATTTGATGCTAGATTCTGCCATGTAACGCACTTCTCAAGCAAAATCTTGCTTCTGAGCAGATTTACAAAGTCAAAAATTTCTCAACCAGACTCAGAAAAAACGCTGAGAACTCGCTGGGAATTCAAAATTTTGTGCATTCGAGGACGAATTCATGCGTATTATGTTGTATTGGATAGATTTATGTGATTTGCGATTCTTTGAATTGCTCGGAATGTGGTAGTTTCAACTTATTTCAAACATCATATAACTGCAGATAGCGCTCTGGAAACAAGCAATATGATGTTTTTGTCGGAAGATTCATAAATATTATGAGTTCCTGAATAGAAATATGAACTTTTTGATTGTGAAAATCTGCGCGAAAAAGCGTGATTTTGACTTATTCCAAAGTTTGTAGAACTGCAAATAGCACTCTTAAAACACAAAATATAATGTATTTGGTGCTATATTCTGCCATACAACGCACGTTTGAAGCAAAATCTTACTCCTGAGCAGATTTACAGAGTAAAAAATTTCTCAACGTGACTCAGCAAAAACGCTGAAAACTCGCTGGAAACGCAAAATGTTCTGTATTTGAGGACGGATTCATGCGGATTATGTTGTATTGGATAGATTCATGTGAGTCGGGATACTTTGAAACTGCTCAGAATGTGGTAGTTTTGACTTATTTCAAACTTCATATAGCTGCAAATAGCACTCTGAAAACACAAAATATGATGTTTTTGTCGATAGATTCATTCATGATATGAGGTCCTGGATAGGAATATGAACTTTTTGATAGTGAAAATCTGCGCTGAAAAGCATGAATTCGACTTATTCCAAAGTTTGTAAAACTGCAAAAAGCACACTAAAAACACAAAATCTGATGTATTTGGTGCTAGATTCTGCCATATAACGCACTTTTGAAGCAAAATCTTGCTTGTGAGCAGATTTAGAGAGTCAATAATTTCTCAACGAGACTCAGAAAAAACGCTGATAACTCGCTGAAAACGCAAAATTTTGTGTATTTAAGGATGGATTCATGCGTATTATGTTGTATTGGATGGATTTTTGTAATTTGCGATACTTTTAAACTGCTCAGTATGTGGTAATTTTGACTTATTTCAAACAACATATAAATGCAGATAGCGCTCTGAAAACACGAAATATGATGTTTTTGTCGATAGATTCATATATATTATGGGATCCTGAATAGGAATTTGAACTCTTTGATTGTGAAAATCTGCGCGGGAAAGCGTGATTTCGACTTATTCCAAAGTTTGTAAAACTGCAATAGCACTCTAAAAACACGAAATATGATGTATTTGGTGCTAGATTCTGCCATATAACGCACTTTTGAAGCAAAATCTGGCTTCTAAGCAGATTTACAGAGTCAGAAATATCTCAACGAGACTCAGAAAAAACGCCGACAACTTGCTGAGAACGCACTATTTTGTGCATTGGAGGACGGATTCATGCGTATTATGTTGTATTGGATAGATTTATGTGATTTGCGATAATTTTGACTCATTTTAAACTTCATATAACTGCGGATAGCGCTCTGAAAACACGAAATATGATGTTTTTGTCGATAGATTCATACATATTATGAGGTCCTAAATGGGAATATGAACTTTTCGATTGTGAAAATCTGCGCGGAAAAGCGTGATTCCAACTTATTGCAAATTTTGTGAAACTGCAAATAGCACTCTAAAAACACGAAATATGATGTATTTGGTGCTAGATTCCGCCATATAACGCACTTTTGAAGCAAAATCTTGCTTCTGAGCAGATTTTCAGAGTCAAAAATATCTCAACGAGACTCAGAAAAAACGCTGATAACTCGCTGGAAACGCAAAATTTTGTGCATTTGAGGACAAATTCATGCGTATTATGTTGTATTGGAGGGATTTATGTAATTTGCGATACTTTTAAACTGCTCAGAATGTGGTAATTTTGACTTATTTCAAACTTCATATAACTACAGATAGCGCTCTGAAAACACGGAATATGATGTTTTTGTCGATAGATTCATATATATTATTGGGTCCTGAATAGAAATATGAACTCTTTGATTGTAGAAATCTGCGCGGAAAAGCGTGATCCCGACTTATCCCAAAGTTTGTAAAACTGCAAATAGCACTCTAAAAACACGAAATATGATGTATTCGGTGCTAGATTCTGCCATATAACGCACTTTTGAAGCAAAATCTTGCTTCTAAGCAGATTTACAGAGTCAGAAATATCCCAACGAGACTCAGAAAAAACGCTGATAACTTGCTGAAAACGCACTATTCTGTGCATTGGAGGACGGATTCATGCGTATTATGTTGTATTGGATAGATTTATGTGATTTGCGATACTTTAAACTGCCCAGAATGTGGTAATTTTGACTTATTTCAAACTTCATATAACTGCAGATAGCGCTCTAAAAACACGGAATATGATATTTTTGTCCATAGATTCATACATATTATGAGGTCCTTAATACGAATATAAGAATTTTGATTGCAAAAATTTGCGCGGAAAAGCGTGATTTCGACTTATTCCAAAGTTTGTAGAACTGCAAATAGCACTCCAAAAACAACGAATATGATGTATTTGGTGCTAGATTCTGCCATGTAACGCCCTTTTAAAGCAAAATCTTGCTTCTTAGCAGATTTACACAGTC
Source organism: Dromius quadrimaculatus (assembly GCA_963989225.1). Lineage (NCBI taxonomy): Eukaryota > Metazoa > Arthropoda > Insecta > Coleoptera > Carabidae > Dromius > Dromius quadrimaculatus. The sequence goes on from CAXDIG010000404.1 coordinate 339,401, forward strand.
AGAAATTTCTCAACGAGACTCAGAAAAAACGCTGATATCTCGCTGGGATTGCAAAATTTTGTGCATTTGAGGACGGAGCGTTTTCAGAGCGCTATCTGCAGTTATATGAAGTTTGAAATGAGTCAAAATCACCACATTCTGAGCAGTTTCAAAGTATCGCAAAACACATAAATCTATCCGATACAACATAATACGCATGAATCTGTCCTCAAATTCACAAAATTTTGCGTTTCCTGCGAGTTATCAGCGTTTTTTCTGAGTCTTGTTGAGGAATTTTTGACTCTGTTCATCTGCTCAGAAGCAAGATTTTGCTTCAAAATTGCGTTATATGGCAGAATCTAGCACCAAATACATCATATTTTGTGTTTTTGGAGTGCTATTTGCAGTTTTACAAACTTTGGAATAAGTCGAAATCACGCTTTTCCGCGCAGATTTTCACAATCACAAAGTTTATATCCCTATTTAGGACCTCATGTTATGTATGAATCTATCGACAGAAACATTATATTCCGTGTTTTCAGGCGCTATCTGCAGGTATATGAAGTTTGAAATAAGTCAAAATTTCCACTTCTGAGCAGTTTCAAAGTATCGCAAATCACATAAATCCATCCACTACAACATAATACGCATAGATCCGTCCTTAAATGCACGGAATTTTGCATTTCCAGCAAGTTATAAGCGTTTCTTCTGGGTCTTGTTGAGAAATTTTTGACTCTGTAAATCTGCTCAGGAGCAAGAGTCTGCTTCATAAGTGCGTTATATTGCAGAATCTAGCACCAAATACATCATATTTTGTGTTTTCAGGTGCTATTTGCAGTTTTACAAACTTTGGAATAAGTCGGAATCACGCATTCCCGCGCAGACTTTTACAATCAAAAAGCTCATATTCCTATTCAGGACCTCTTAATATATATGAATCTATCGACAAAAACATCATACTTTGTGTTTTCAGAGCGCTATCTGCAGTTATATGAAGTTTGAAATAAGTCAAAATTACCACATTCTGAGCAGTTTCAAAGTATCGCAAATCACATGAATCTATCCAATACAACATGAACCGCATGAATACGTCCTCAAATGCACAAAATTTTGCGCTTCCAGCAAGATATCAGCGTTTTTGCTGAGTCTTGTTGAGAAATTTTTGACTCTGTAAATCTGCTCAGAAAGAGATTTTGCTTCATAAGTGCGTTATATGTCAGAATCTAGCACCAAATACATCATTTTTTGTGTTTTCAGAGTGCTATTTGCAGTTTTACAAACTTTGGAATAAGTCGAAATCACGCTTCTCCGCGCAGATTTTCACAATCAAAAAGTTCATATTTCTATTCAAGACCTCATTATATGCATGAATCTATCAACAGAAACATTATATTTCGAGTTTTCAGAGCGCTATCTGCAGTTATATGAAGTTTGAAATAAGTCAAAATTACCACTTCTGAGCAGTTTCAAAGTATCGCAAATCACACAAATCTATCCAATACAACATAATACGCATATATCCGTTCTCAAATGCACAAAATTCTGCATTTCCAGCGAGTTTTTGGAGTTTTTTCTGAGTCTCGTTGAGAAAATATTGACTCTGTAAATCTGCTCAGAAGCAAGATTTTGCTTCAAAAGTGCATTGTATGGCACAATCTAGCACCAAATACATCATATCTTGTGCTTTTAGAGTGCTATTTGCAGTTTTACAAACTCTGGAATAAGTCGAAATCACGCTTTTCGGCGCAGATTTTTACAATCAAAAAGTTCATATTCCTATTCAAAACCTCATATCATGGATGAATCTATCGACGAAAACATCATATTTCGTGTTTTGAGAGGGCTATCTGCAGTTATATGGAGTTTGGAATAAGTCAAAATTACCACATTCTGAGCAGTTTCAAAGTATCGCAAATCACATAAATCTATCAAATACAACATAATACGCATGAATCCGTCCTCAAATGCACAAAATTCTGCGTTTCCAGCAAGTTATCAGCGTTTTACTGGGTCTCGTTGAGAAATTTTTGACTCTGATAATCTGTTTAGAAGCAAGATTTAGCTTCAAAAGTGCGTTATATGGCAGAATCTAGCACCAAATACATCATATTCTGTATTTTTAGAGTTCTATTTGCAGTTTTACAAACTTTGGAATAAGTCGAAATCACGCTTTTTCGCGCAGATTTTCACAATCAAAAAGTTCATATTCCTATTCAGGACCTCATAATATGTATAAATCTATCGACAAAAACATCGTATTTCGTGTTTACAGGTGCTATCTGCAGTTATATGAGGTTTGAAATAAGTCAAAATTACCGTATTCTGAGCAGTTTCAAAGTATCGCAAATCACATAAATCTATCCACTACAACATAATACGCATGAATCTGTTCTTGAATACACAAAATTTTGCATTCTTAGCGAGTTATAAGCGTTTTTTCTGAGTCTTGTTGGGAAATTTTCGACTCTGTAAATCTGCTCAGAAGCAATTTTCTGCTTCAAAACTGCGTTATATGGCAGAATCTAGCACCAAATACATCATACTTCGTGTTTTTAGAATGCTATTTGCAGTTTTACAAACTTTGGAATAAGTCGAAATCACGCATTTCCGCGCAGACTTTTACAATCAAAAAGTTTATATTCCTATTCAGGACCTCTTAATATATATATGAATCTATCGACAAAAACATCATACTTCGTGTTTTCAGAGCGCTATCTGCAGTTATATGAAGTTTTAAATGAGTCAAAATTACCACATTCTGAGCAGTTACAAAGTATCGCAATTCACATAAATCTATCCAATACAACATAATACGCATGAATCTGTCCTCAAATTCACAAAATTTTGCGTTTCCTGCGAGTTATCAGCGTTTTTTCTGAGTCTTGTTGAGGAATTTTTGACTCTGTTCATCTGCTCAGAAGCAAGATTTTGCTTCAAAATTGCGTTATATGGCAGAATCTAGCACCAAATACATCATATTTTGTGTTTTTGGAGTGCTATTTGCAGTTTTACAAACTTTGGAATAAGTCGAAATCACGCTTTTCCGCGCAGATTTTCACAATCACAAAGTTTATATCCCTATTTAGGACCTCATGTTATGTATGAATCTATCGACAGAAACATCATATTCCGTGTTTTCAGGCGCTATCTGCAGGTATATGAAGTTTGAAATAAGTCAAAATTTCCACTTCTGAGCAGTTTCAAAGTATCGCAAATCACATAAATCCATCCACTACAACATAATACGCATAGATCCGTCCTTAAATGCACGGAATTTTGCATTTCCAGCAAGTTATAAGCGTTTCTTCTGGGTCTTGTTGAGAAATTTTTGACTCTGTAAATCTGCTCAGAAGCAAGAGTCTGCTTCATAAGTGCGTTATATTGCAGAATCTAGCACCAAATACATCATATTTTGTGTTTTCAGGTGCTATTTGCAGTTTTACAAACTTTGGAATAAGTCGGAATCACGCATTCCCGCGCAGACTTTTACAATCAAAAAGCTCATATTCCTATTCAGGACCTCTTAATATATATGAATCTATCGACAAAAACATCATACTTTGTGTTTTCAGAGCGCTATCTGCAGTTATATGAAGATTGAAATAAGTCAAAATTACCACATTCTGAGCAGTTTCAAAGTATCGCAAATCACATAAATCTATCCAATACAACATGAACCGCACGAATACGTCCTCAAATGCACAAAATTTTGCGCTTCCAGCAAGATATCAGCGTTTTTGCTGAGTCTTGTTGAGAAATTTTTGACTCTGTAAATCTGCTCAGAAAGAGATTTTGCTTCATAAGTGCGTTATATGTCAGAATCTTGCACCAAATACATCATATTTTGTGTTTTCAGAGTGCTATTTGCAGTTTTACAAACTTTGGAATAAGTCGAAATCACGCTTCTCCGCGCAGATTTTCACAATCAAAAAGTTCATATTTCTATTCAAGACCTCATTATATGCATGAATCTATCAACAGAAACATTATATTTCGAGTTTTCAGAGCGCTATCTGCAGTTATATGAAGTTTGAAATAAGTCAAAATTACCACTTCTGAGCAGTTTCAAAGTATCGCAAATCACACAAATCTATCCAATACAACATAATACGCATATATCCGTTCTCAAATGCACAAAATTCTGCATTTCCAGCGAGTTTTTGGAGTTTTTTCTGAATCTCGTTGAGAAAATATTGACCCTGTAAATCTGCTCAGAAGCAAGATTTTGCTTCAAAAGTGCATTGTATGGCACAATCTAGCACCAAATACATCATATCTTGTGCTTTTAGAGTGCTATTTGCAGTTTTACAAACTCTGGAATAAGTCGAAATCACGCTTTTCGGCGCAGATTTTTACAATCAAAAAGTTCATATTCCTATTCAAAACCTCATATCATGGATGAATCTATCGACGAAAACATCATATTTCGTGTTTTGAGAGGGCTATCTGCAGTTATATGGAGTTTGGAATAAGTCAAAATTACCACATTCTGAGCAGTTTCAAAGTATCGCAAATCACATAAATCTATCAAATACAACATAATACGCATGAATCCGTCCTCAAATGCACAAAATTCTGTGTTTCCAGCAAGTTATCAGCGTTTTTACTGGGTCTCGTTGAGAAATTTTTGACTCTGATAATCTGTTTAGAAGCAAGATTTAGCTTCAAAAGTGCGTTATATGGCAGAATCTAGCACCAAATACATCATATTCTGTATTTTTAGAGTTCTATTTGCAGTTTTACAAACTTTGGAATAAGTCGAAATCACGCTTTTTCGCGCAGATTTTCACAATCAAAAAGTTCATATTCCTATTCAGGACCTCATAATATGTATAAATCTATCGACAAAAACATCGTATTTCGTGTTTACAGGTGCTATCTGCAGTTATATGAAGTTTGAAATAAGTCAAAATTACCGTATTCTGAGCAGTTTCAAAGTATCGCAAATCACATAAATCTATCCACTACAACATAATACGCATGAATCTGTTCTTGAATACACAAAATTTTGCATTCCCAGCGAGTTATAAGCGTTTTTTCTGAGTCTTGTTGGGAAATTTTCGACTCTGTGAATCTGCTCAGAAGCAATTTTCTGCTTCAAAACTGCGTTATATGGCAGAATCTAGCACCAAATACATCATACTTCGTGTTTTTAGAATGCTATTTGCAGTTTTACAAACTTTGGAATAAGTCGAAATCACGCATTTCCGCGCAGACTTTTACAATCAAAAAGTTTATATTCCTATTCAGGACCTCTTAATATATATATGAATCTATCGACAAAAACATCATACTTCGTGTTTTCAGAGCGCTATCTGCAGTTATATGAAGTTTTAAATGAGTCAAAATTACCACATTCTGAGCAGTTACAAAGTATCGCAATTCACATAAATCTATCCAATACAACATAATACAAATAAATCCGTCCTCGAATGCACCAAATTTTGCGTTTTCAGCGAGTTATCAGCGTTTTGGCTGAGTCTCGTTGAGAATTTTTTGACTCTGTTAATCTGCTCAGAAGCAAGATTTTGCTCCAAAAGTGCGTTATATGGCAGAATCTAGCACCAAATACATCATATCAGGTGTTTTTAGAGTGCTATTTGCAGTTTCACAAACTTTGGAATAAGTCGAAATCACGCTTTTCTGCGCAGATTTTCACAATCAAAAAGTTCATATTCCTATTCAAGATCTTATAATATGCATGAATCTATCGACAGAAACATCATATTTTGTGTTTTCGAAGCGCTATCTGCAGTTATATGAAGTTTGAAATAAGTCAAAATTACCACATTCTGAGCAGTTTCAAAGTATCGCGAATCACATGAATCTATCCAATACAACATAATTCGCATGTATCCGTCCTCAAATGCACAAAATTTCGCGTTTCCAGCAAGTTATCAGCGTTTATTCTGAGTCTCGTTGAGAAATTATTGACTCTGTAAATCTGCTCAGAAGTAAGATTTTTCTTCAAAAGTGCGTTATATGGCAGAATCTAGCACCAAATACATCATATTTTGTGTTTTTAGTGTGCTTTTTGCAGTTTTGCAAACTTTGGAATAAGTCGAAATCACGCTTTTCCGCGCAGATTTTTACAATCAAAAAATTTATATTCCTATTTAGGACCTCATATCATGAATGAATCTATCGACAAAACCATCATATTTTGTGTTTCTAGAGTGCTATTTGCAGTTGTATGAAGTTTGAAATAAGTCATAATTACCACATTCTGAGCAGTTTCAAAGTATCGCGAATCACATAAATCTATCCAATACAACATAATACGCATGAATCCGTCTTCTAATACAGAAAATTTTGCGTTTCCAGCGTGCTATTCGCAGTTTTACAAACTTTGGAATAAGTCTAAATCACGCTTTTCCGCGCAAATTTTCACAATCAGAAAGTTCATATTCCTATTCAGGACCTCATAATATGTATGAATCTATTGACGAAAACATCATATTTCGTGTTTTCAGAGCGCTATCTGCAGTTATATGAAGTTTGAAATAAGTCAAAATTACCACAATTTGAACAGTTTCAAAGTATCGCGAATCACATAAATCTATCCAATACAACATGATACGCATAAATCCGTTCTCAAATGCAAAAAATTTGGCGTTTCCAGCGAGTTATCAGCGTTTTTGCTGAGTCTCGTTGAGAAATTCTTGACTCTGTAAATCTGCTCAGAAGCAAGATTCTGCTTTAAAATTGCGTTATATGGCAGAATCTAGCACCAAATACATCATATTTTGTGTTTTTAGAGTGCTATTCGCAGTTTTACAAGCTTTGTACAAATAATTGTTGAATATCGGTGATATCTGTCAGCTTTGTCGTTTAGGTTTCAATATTATTTCATTGAATATTGCAGGATGAGAAAAATTTTCACAAATTTATGTATTAATACATTCATAACAAACATGAGCAAATCACTTGCGATACATTTTGAGCTAATATTATGCTTAAATATTGAAATTACTATTTTTTGACATTTCAATAAATTCAGTATTGCCAACTTATTTCCCAGAATGTACATGCGTACTCGCTTTTACGCAAAATTCCAATTCCAGCTTTAACAATGTACACATCTAATGTATAGAAAGTAAGTAGTCTAAAAAAAAAAAGAGTACAAAACAATAATAAAACAAAACAAATACAAATACAAACAAGAGCTAACCAATCGTGTAAGCAATATACATAATACTGATACTTTCTGGAAGACAGTGAAACAACTACGAGGGCGAACAACAAATAACATAGAAATTGGAATGCCAGAAATAACAGCTCACTATCAAAACATGTACACACAACATAAAATATTAAACACTAGCTTCCATGGTAATTTCCACCAATACCTGGACGAAAAAATAACAGAAATAGAAGTAATGGCAGTTATAAGAACATTAAGAAATAACAAAATTCCGGAACCTGACGGCATATCAAATGAATTTCTGAAACAGTTACCAGAAAAAGGAGTTAATTACATGACTAAAATGCTAAACATCTGGTTCAACAAAGAAGAGATCCCACAGGCACTGGGTAACGCGAGAATAACGATGGTATACAAAAAAGGAGACAAACTAAACCCCGAAAATTATCGTGGTATAGCACTGCTAAACTCTCTGACGAAAGTTTATACTCACATAATATCAAATCGAATTGCTAATTGGGTAGAATATAAGAATATTCTCTCGGAAAACCAAGCTGGTTTCAGAAAAAACAGGTCTGTATTGGATCACATATTCACGCTAAATACCCTCGCACAGCACAGCATCTATACCAAGAGAAAATTGTTTGCCATATTTGTAGACCTGTCAAAAGCATTTGACTCTGTGAATCAAAATAAGCTATGGGAAAAGTTATACCGCTCCGACATCAGTACAAAACTTATAAGAATAATTCAAAATATCTACTCAAACGCTACCATACAGATCACAACCGAAAATGAGACATCGAAAAAAATCAAAATAAATAAAGGATTATTACAAGGAGACTCTCTCAGTCCTATACTATTTATACTGTTCATGAACGACTTCGAATACTGCTTGAGAGAGAAGGGACAATTTGGAATACCCTTGAACCATACTACCGACATACTGACATTACTATATGCAGATGACATAGTCATCCTAGCGAATTCCCAAGTAGACGTACAAAATAAGCTATACGCGTTAGAACACTATACACAAGACAACGACCTAAGAATTAACACAGACAAGACAAAAATATTACTTTTCCACAGAGGAAGAACTCCAAGGATATCAAGAATTTTCGCTGCCAAGGAGAAAATATAGAAGTAGTACAGGAATATACTTATCTTGGGATAAATTTTGTTACGTCAGGACTTCACAACAAAACGTGCAAAGAGAGAGTAAGTAAAGCTAGTATAACATCGGCTAACAATAGGAGAATAATGAGAATCGCACAAATGGAAAACTGGGAAGCAAGATTGAAATTATATCACACAACGACAATACCCACAGCATTATATGCGAGCGAAATTTGGGGCCTACAGCATACCGAAGAAATAGAAAAGGCGCAAACAAACTTTTTCAAAAAAATTTTCTACTGGCCAAAAACAACACCCAATTACATTGTACGAAGAGAAACGGGAGAATGTAACCTATCGGTACAAGTATTTGAATGAACACTCAAGTGGTGGATGAAAATTTTGAGAATGAGAGACGATAGATATCCGAAAATGTGCTACAACAAAATCAGATATATAGAAACACACGAAAATGTAAACAAATATAATTGGTGTAATACATTGAAAACAGTGCTTAATAACCTAGGTTTCCAAAACACTTGGAATAGACAAAGTGCAGAAAATTTAAAAAGGAATATGGACTGTATCATATGGTCTTACAGATGCCACGTATATAATTTGGACTCCAACAGAATTAAAAACTCTAGTTACTCTAACGTGTATAACAATATTCAAGTGAGCTCAAAAAACAGAAATTTAATATATAACAATAACTTTCAAATCTCAAAACTGTATTCGCAAATACGTGTTTCAAACACAAGTGAAATAACATTATACTTAAAATATAATTAGAGATAATTTCTTTGAAGCCATGTTTTCAGGAGAAGACCAAATTTTAATGAAAAAGATATATTATTATACATTAAGCGCTATAAAACTAAAATCTTTTATATTAGAAATATAATTGAGACTATCAAATTGGACAAGAGATAATGTAATAATGTAAAATGAATATATTTAATATCAGGCGTAGCTCCATTTGTATAAGCTTATATGCTCGTAACAAATAAACATTTATTATTATTATTATTATTATTATAAGTAGTTTAATTGGATAATATTAACATAATGGCAATTCAATGTAATATTTTTTAGGCTATGCTCCAACATTTTTTGAAATAAAATAATATGTCACGATATTCATGCATTTTTAACGCAGAATATGCCTGATCGCAACATGGATTAGTTGTTGGCAAGTTATAGAATGATTTCAACATATAATTGTTATGAAGAAATCGATTCTTATAATCAAGGGATATTTTGATTAATGATGTTTCTCTGTTGTGGATGAAATAAGTACTGAAGATTGAATGAAGTTTGAAACATGTCAAGTATAGTTTAGCTGGTACATGTGGTAAATATTCAACAATACACGAGTATTTATTTAGATTTTCAATATTGTTTAGTAATAGTTTGGCTTATACTATTCTCACATTTCTTTCATTTGCATAAATTTGAGTTGAAGACTTGATAAACCCAGCCAATCGAACATTCAGCTTGAGTCAACAATGAAACAAGCAATAATCAACTGATTATAATATCACGATAATGGAGCTATCAATCAATATTTTGTACTTGTGGAAAGATATAAATCATACATCACTCAATGAACATCTATTAGAGTATGAATATTTTCGATAACCTCGTATTTGAGGTTATGTAGAGAGTAATTTTACTAGAGCTGATGAAACACACTAAGCTTGGGTGAGAACGATGATGAAAATATCGATTGTCATCATTTATTTTTTGAAAAATGTAAATTATAACATATAACTGAAATAAACTGTACGTAAATGTTCTGTATAATACATATAATTTTATTACAATATCAAAGAACATCAATTTCTTATTTAGTGTGGATGTTCCCATTCAATTGGTATACAAAATTGGATATGAAATATTTTCTTGATGACTCTGACATATAAGCTGTATTCTTTCGTTAACGAATTACTGATCCAACTGTGTCCAAAGATCAGTTTAAAATGGAGTCGAGATCATATGATCTGTTGTATTCGAAAGAACGCCAAACATTTGTTGAGTGAGCGTTTATCCGGAATCATGAATCTACAAAAATTTCCAATAGAAAGTATTTTTTAAATGTATAAAACACAAATACATGTAATTATTTCTTCTTTTCAATGATTATAATTCAACTTCAGGATGAATTTTTACAACTAAAGCTACTTCAAGGCTATTTCTTTTATTTCTTATGATTCAAATATTACGAACTCCGCCGTTTTTTAAATACATATGGACCACATGAACTCCTCTAGTTAGGAATTGTAGGTGATCTGGAGTAGTTGAAATTTGGAGTGGGGGTGACTAATCCGTAAACGAAAGAACAAGCACATAGTGATCTAGATCAGTTAGATCAGTACTCCGTGAACGAAAGAATACAGCTATTAAGTGCATTGAGGAGAGTAGCAAATCTCAGTGGCTCTAAAACTTTGATCTGTAGTTTTTGACATCCAATAGTCTAGGCTCTAATGTTGATTCATTTTATGAGCTAATGATTTAATACGTAGTATATGCAATTCTGATGAATGCACTAGAGACTAGAGTGTGATTGTTGGAATCATGAGTTCATTATTGTACACAGGTTGTAGACAACAAACATAGCCTAAATGGACCACAGAAGATAAGTACCTGAATAATGCTTTTTTCAAATGATTCTCTTCTTGAAGAAGTCTTCAATAATAGCGTTGTACGAATTATTCAATTCAAACATTTTTGCTCTATTTACGTTTCAAATGAGTAAATCAGACATAGATATATATATATATATATATATATATATATATATATATATATATATATATATATATATATATATATATATATATATATATATACATATATATTGCAAGGACCATGAGATCTTAAACTGAAAGTTGAAACGTGAATATAGTGGTACATTTTAGGTCTAAATTTCAATAACCCATAGATAAGACCCTTGTAAGAATAGACATATACGAACAAGATTTTAGAACCAAATTAATTCATCTACTTACATACAGGCCTGTCAAATTGTTAGATATTAACGAGATTCATGGCTTTTTGGATATTCTTTGCCTCAAATTGTACAATTTTATTAAACGTCAACAAAATATATCTTTGTATTTAAAAACTACAAATACGATAAAATGGTGGATGACGTGAACGAAGATAAAACGAAACAAGAATTATTGGTTAGAACTTCCAATTTAATAATAATCGTTAATATCGATGAGAAAAATCAAATATGGGATTGGAAAAATTGAATTTCCCAAGAAATGTAGAAGACACATGATATGGATAGATTCAGTGCTTTATTCTCAGATTATACGTATTCAAGAAAGGGTTTTTGCGGAAAATGTTGATAGATGATACGGGTTGCTGCAAGTGAAATTTTACTGTTGTAATCAGCTGATTTTAATGAATGTCATTGAAACAATCAACACAGACATCTAATTCCAACAGTTGGTAACATTGTTGGGTGTGACGTAGACTCTCGGGTGCGCGTGCGCAGGCGCGTGCATAAGAAAGAGTGGATAGAGATATTTTGTGAAAGTCAGATATTATTTTTCTTTTAGTGTTTGTTCATAATATCAGTTATTGAAATATATTGTAATAGTTGAGAGAAATCATATATGGGATTGAAAATAATTGGTTTCTCAAGAAGTGTAGGAGACACATGATGTGGATAGATTCAATACTTTATTCTCAGATTGAACGTAGTTATTCAAGAAAAGGTCTTCGCGGAAAGTGTTGATAGATGATACGGGTTGCTGCAAGTAAAAATATACTGTTGTAATCAGCTGATTTTGATGAATGTCATTGAAACAATCAACACAGACATCTATTCTGTTATGTTTTAATAAATGATCAGACTTGATATTTATTTTAAGATTGTTTATTAACTTTAATTATAAGAATAGATCTTGAGAACGTGTTAACTCGACCAGCGCTAGCCATGAACTGCACATCATTTACTCTCACTCAAGTATCAAAATAGTGCACGCTAGGTGGCGGTTCATATCATGACATCTCCCTTTACAAGTAATTTTTGGTTTACATTTCAAAATACAAAAATAAGTTGTCAATACAATTTTAGACTTATAAACTAAAGATACATTTGAACTTAGAGTTTATAATCTTTTAAGTACGACGGTGGTTTTACATTTCTGCCAGATTTTGTTACATAAGTTTGATTGTTTGGAACACTTTGGTTTAAATTAACACTTTTGTTTACAACATTTGAACTCGCTTGTTCAGGACTCGCTCGAGTTTCATTTGAAATTGCGTTATTTGGTACAGTTTCATCACAATCGTATTCAGTCGTTTTATTATATAAATGTACACGATTTCTTTCAAGTTTTCGACCGTTTGACATTTGCACTTCGTATGACCTTGGTCTATTACAAATTTTTGTTACAATTGCCTGTTCCAATGGTTTACCTTCTTCTTTTCGAATGTACACGTTATCTGCTACTTTCAACGGATTCAATAAATGACTGTTTCTATCATACACAACTTTTTGTTCGCTTTGCCTTCTCATCAATTGTTGCCTAACTAACTCATTCTTCCCCCATTCATTCCTTTTTACATTTATCGGCAGAATTTCACGAGTTTTGTAACCAAATAACAATTCGTTCGGTGATTTTATTTCATTTGAGATCGGAGTGTTTCTGTACTCTACCAATGCAAATGCCGGATCTCTATTACTATGCTCTATCTTTTTAACTATACTTTTTATAGTTCCAACATTTCTTTCAACCATACCATAATTCGGACTTGACGTTACATGTTCAAAATTCCAGGAATTTGCAAAATTTCGCATGTCACGGTTTGCAAAGTGGGTTCCGTTATCAGAAATTGCTTTTTTGGGAATTCCAAATCTTGCAAAAATTGACTTTAATTTTGACACAATTATTGAACCTAACATGTTCTCCAATTTTGCAACTTCCACATACTTGCTGAAATAATCTATAGCTAAAAGCCAATGACTGTTTTGAAACTCAAACAAATCCATACCAATTGTTTCCCACGGAGCACTCGGGACTTCGTGCGGTAGCAAAAGTTGTCTGACATTCGCTTTTTTGAAACGCATACAAGATTCATAACTTTTGACGATGTTTTCAATGTGCTGATTCATAAATGGCCAATACACAATTTCTCTAGCACGGTTTTTACACTTTTCAATTCCCAGATGACAATAATGAATTAAATTTAACATTTCTTTTCGCAGTTTTTTAGGAACTACAATTCTGTTTCCTTTAAAACTTAACCCATCAATTACACACAATTCATCAGCGAAAGTGTGATACGGTTTTAATACTTCAGGTATCTTATTGGCATCGCTTGGCCAACCTTCTAAAATGTATTTAATTAACATTTGCATTTCCTTGTCATCGTGCGTTTCTTTTTGAAATTCTAACTTTTTCTCCACGGATATCGGCAGTGACTCTATCAATAAGAAAACTTGTGCTTCAACATCTTTTTCGCGACCATTCGACGGTTCCACCAAAAAATGACGTGACAATGCATCTGCCAATAAAAGTTCTTTGCCCGGTTTGTACTTAATTTCTAAATCATACTTTTGCAATTTCAGTCTCATTCTCAATAATCTCGCCGGACACTCATTTAGTGACTTTTCAAATATAAACTCTAGTGGTTTATGATCGCTTTCAACAACAACTCTTTTTCCATAAATATACTGTTCAAATCTCTCACAAGCAAAACAAATAGCTAAAGTCTCTTCTTCAATTTGTGCGTACCTTTTTTCTACATCAGTCAACGATTTGCTCGCGTATGCGACAGGTAAATTGTTTTGCAAAAGAACACAGCCCAAGCCATCTTTCGACGCATCTACAGATAAAATGACTGGCTTGTTTACATCAAAATACTGTAAAACGGGGTTTTTTATCAAAATTTGTTTAACTTTTTGAAAACTTTTCTCTACATTTTCATCCCACACCCATGGAACGTCTTTTTTAATTAAATTTCGCAAATTTGAACTTTCATGTGAAACATTTGGAATGTATTTACTGACATAAGCTAACATACCAAGAAAAGTTTCCATTTCTTTTTTGTTTTTTGGGCGTTCCATGTTTGTGATGGCTTTAATTTTATCATCATCCATTCTAATACCATCTTTTGAAAAAACATGACCCACATATTTTACTTGATCAACTCCAAAAATGCATTTATTCAAATTAAAAGTTATACCCCATTCTTCGGCTCTTTTTAAAACTTTTTCAACTCTTTCATCGTGTTCTTTTTGATCTTTTCCCCAGACCATCAGATCATCTATATGAATAACAACACCTTCAATATCTCCAAATATCAGTTGAAATACCATTTGAAAAATTTCTGAATCTGATGTTATGCCATAAGGCATTCGCAAAAATCTGTACCTTCCAAAAGGTATATTGAACACTACTAAAAAAGAACTTTCTTCTGTCAATTTTATCTGCCAAAATGCCTTGTCTGCGTCCAGTGTTGTAAAAACCTTTGCACCAGGCATTCTGGAGCATAATTCTTCAAAACTTGGAATTTTAAAATGTTCTCTTTCTATATTTTGATTCAAATAAGTCGGATCAAGGCAAATTCTCAAAGAACCATCTGGTTTTCTCACAATTACAAATTGATTTACCCAGTCTGATGGACCTTGCACTTTCTCAATAATTCCTAAACTTTCCATTTTATCTAACTCTTGTTTTAAAGGATCCATAAGCGCGATTGGAACTTTTCTACAAGGCAAAACTTTTGGCTCTGCATCTTCTTTCAATTTAATATCATATTCAAAATCTTTTATACAACCTGTTCCAGAAAAAACTTTCTTGTGTTTTTTAACAAACTCCTTTTTCAAACTACTTTTTTCTTGTTTTTCTTCAATTACATTGACTCTTTGTACAAGTTTAAGCTTTTCCAATGTAGGTGAGCCAATCACGGTTGGAACATTTGAATTTCCATCAACCACAACAAATTCCAAAATCGATGGAAGTCGATTTTCAAATTTGCATGTCAAATAACACTTTCCCAAAACCGGAATTTGGCTTCCTCCATATGCTTTTAAAATTGCAGTGAACTTTTCAAGGTCTGGCTCATCGGTGCACACTTTTTTGAGATTTTCCAGTGAAATCACATTTCGGTGTGCGCCGGTGTCCAATTTGACATTTAGATTGTACTTGTTGTCAATCTGAATCATTTCGCACCAGTCTTCATTTTGTTTTGAAAGTGGAATGTTTCCAATGAACATTGACTCGACTTCAAAAGTTTCATTTTGATTTTGTATAAAATTTACACTTTGATTTTCACACACTTGTGCGAAATGATTCATTTTACCGCAGTTTGAGCACTTTTTCCCCCACGCAGGACACTGGTTCATGGGATGAAACTTGTTGCAACGGTGACACGACTTGCGCGTTGACTGCGGTGCTGCCATCTGCTGGAACTGTTGCTTACTGCTGGTCTGCTGCGATTGCTGCGCTGCCATCTGTTGGCACGTCTGCGTACTGCTTGGCTGCTTACTCTTCTTTTTCTGCTTCGGTTGATTTTTGTTTGTCGATGTTTTTATCAGGTTCACTTTTGCCTCGTTTTCCAATGTTTTGAGTTGCGTTTGTGACAGCTCGGCGGCTTTACAAATGTTTATGCACTTTTCTAGGTCGAGATCGTCCTCTCTCAACAACCTCGTTTTCAAGTCCTGGTCCAGCACACCGATTATCACACTGTCTTTTATGAGGCTGTCACGAAGCGCACCGAAACCACACACACTGCTCAGCTTTCTCAGTTCTGTAATAAAGGACGAAAAAGTTTCACCAGGTTGTTGCTTTCGTGTGAAGAAAATATGTCTGTCCACACTTTCATTTGCTTTGGGCGTGCAAAAGTTTTCGAAAGCATCAATCACTGTCTGTAGCACTTTTTTTTCAGCGTCCGTTAAGCCAAACGTGTCGAATCGGTCCAACGCCTCTTCGCCGATCACATGAAGGAGAACTGCAACTTGTCGTTCTGCGGGCTTCGTATCGAGTCCGGTTGCCTTCAGGTAGAGCTCAAAACGTTGTCTCCACTTACGCCAATTTTCTTTGAGGTTACCTTCAAATGAGAGGGCGGCGGGGGGCCGCATGGACGCCTTTATCGTATTGTTTTGGCCGTCCACGTCTAACAATTGACCCTCACGTACCTCGTGGTCGAGTTGCCGTTGTTCGTGAATTTGTCGAAGGAGTGGGTTTCGTCTTGGCGATGACCTGGCAAAGCCACGAAACGGGGACTGTCAGCGTTGATCTACTGAAAATGGCGGCGAATCGTCTATCGTCTTCGTCTTTGTTTACGCCATGTGCCGAGAATCTGGGCATGTCAACTGCATCCTCCTTTTTTCTCACTTTTTAACCGACTGCGCCATGTTATGTTTTAATGAATGATCAGACTTGATATTTATTTTAAGATTGTATATTAACTTTAATTATAAGAATAGATCTTAAGAACGTGTTAACTCGACCAGCGCTAGCCATGAACTGCACATCATTTACTCTCACTCAAGTATCAAAATAGTGCACGCTAGGTGGCGGTTCATATCATGACATATTCTAACAGTTAGTAACATTGTTGACGCTCGGGTGCGCGTGCGCAAGTGCGTGCGTAAGAAAGAGTGGATAGAAATATTCTGTAAGAGTCAGATATTATTTTTCTTTTAGTGTTTGTTCATAGTATCTGTTATTGAAATATATTGTAATTGTGAAGAACAAGAGTTTTTTGTTGGATATTAAGGAATCGGATGACGAGTAGTCAGATGATACAACAGCTGTCAACATTTTCATTGCTACATTCATCAATTTCATTATTTTGATCAATTCCTTAATATTGTTTTTTATTAAATAGGCACTTTGAACAACTAATATTGATTGAATGAATAATTTTACTGTTCTCATCAACAAGACTGCAACAGCAATTTCTTTGTTATAATCAACAAGCCATTATTTTCATCAACATTGGTATTGTTATAATTGGTAGTTTGGACGTTTTGGTTACCTTATACTGTTGTTTTATGGCTACGACCAAATTGTATACTCAAATCCACAATTTTATTGTTGGAAAAAATGATTTGATTGTTGTATTCAATAATATTTTTATTATAATCACATGACTCTTCCAAACTAGTATTGTTATTGAAGTGGTTATCATGATCTTATAATCAACAATAATTCCTGAGTAGAAATCATCGATTGTAGATTATCACGGGCAACAATCATTTGTTGTGATCAACTCAATTTTGACTTTAATCGTGAAGTTATTGTTAATTCATGAGATAAACGATAAAAACTTACTGAAAATTATTGTTGTCATTTACTCAATTCCAATTGTGATCTTTGGTTGATTGTTGCAATCGATGGACTGACTATTTAATGGATATCGTACTTTTGCAGTTTTCGATGCAAAAATAGAGCATGTTAATCCACGCATCACGGTCTTATATACAGGTCTTAACACTAGCATCCCACTACCGTTGGTAAGGGGTTGACTCTTATTTAAGTATTCAGTTATTATCAGTTCCTCAAGATGTGAGAAGCTGTAATATATTGTAGTTGATGATTATAAATCTACTTATGATAATAGTTCAAGGGAGATTATTATTATGAAATATTAGATATTCTATTGCTATTTGATGGCAGTATTTTGAATATTATTGATATTGAGTGCTATGTATCAATGAATTTTGAGATTTAAAATCAAGTACTCAATCCAGACTTGAATGATTCGAATCGCTGTTTCTTGTCTTTCTGATGCACACTTTCTTTTTCTCGCGCACACCTATTCTGTCGATCGTAAGGCCGTCTGTAGTAGCTCAAATAACTAATGAGCTGCTTCAATAATAAATACCCTGACTGGTAAATATCAAGACCTGTGTATAATATTGGAAATTGTGCGGCAAGAGTAATTCATTTGAAGAGATCATTCTACTAGAGAAACAATCTTGCCATCTCGTCGCTAATCCTTGAAGGGAATGAAATGGATGATTTTCTTAAGGATTCATACCCAAATATGATTGGAAACAGTCAATCAATATAATCACGGACAGAGAAAAGTGTAGTAATATAATATGAAGCAGGGGAATTACGTGAGCTCAATTCACATCCGGGATTGGTCTTGTCAAAGAAGAATTCTTGTCAGAGAGGCAGTACATATTTGGAGCTGCGATGCCAAGAGTCTCTGTAAATCGTGGAGGAGTTGAGATCAATAATTTTTCTCCAGATAAACACATGAAATTACATTGGAAATTGTCTATAAAAATAGTGAAATCACATATAGGGAAAAATTGAGAAATATAATATGGAGCAGGAGAATTCTGTAGGCTGAAATTATAATTGGAACTACTCTCATCAAGAAATTATTTATGCCGGAGGCGGTTCACATATGGAGCTGCGAAGCCTAGCGCTTAGACCCGCGGAGCGGGTCGATACGCTAGTGTATGAATTTATCGACAAAAACATCATATTTCGTGTTTTCAGAGCGCTATCCGCAGTTATATAAAGTTTGAAATAAGTCAGAATCACCACATTCTGAGCAGTTCCAGAGTGTCGCAAATCACATAAATCTATCCAATACAACATGATACGCATGAATCCGTCCTCAAATGCACAAAATTTTGCGTTTCCAGCGAGTTATCAGCATTCTTTCTGAGTCTTGTTGAGATATTTTTGACTCTGTAAATCGGCTCAGAAGCAAGATTTTGCTTTAAAGTGCGTTATACGGCAAAATCTAGCACTTTATACATAATATTTTGTGTTTTTAGATTGCTATTTGCAGTTTTACAAACTTTGGAATAAGTCGGAATCACGCTTTTCCGCGCAGGTTCTCACAATCAGAAAGTTCATATACCTATTTGGGACCTCATCATATGTATGAATCTATCAACAAAAACAACATATTTCGTGTTTTCAGAGCGCTATCTGCAGTTATATGAAGTTTGAAATAAGTCATAATTACCACATTCTGAGCAGTTTCAAAGTATCGCAATTCACATAATTCTATCCAATACAACATAATACGCATAAATCCGTCCTCGAATGCACAAAATTCTGCGTTTTCAGCGAGTTATCAGCGTTTTTGCTGAGTCTCGTTGAGAACTTTTTGACTCTGTTATTCTGCTCAGAAGCAAGATTTTGCTTCAAAAGTGCGTTATATGGCAGAATCAAGCACCAAATACATCATATTTTATGTTTTTAGAGTGCTATTTGCAGTTTCACAAACTTTGGAATAAGTCGAAATCACGCTTTTTCGCGCAGATTTTCATAATCAAAAAAATCATACTCCTATTCAGGACCTCATAATATGTATGAATCTATCGACAAAAACATCATATTTCGTGTTTTTAGAGCGCTATCTGCAGTTATATGAAGTTTGAAATAAGTCAGAACTACCACATTCTGAGCAGTTTCGAAGTAACGTAAATCACATAAATCTTTCCAATACAACATAATACGCACAAATTCGTTTTAAAATGCAAAAAATTTTGCGTTTCCAGCGAGGTATCAGCGTTTTTTCTGAGTCTCGTTTATGAATTTTTGACTTTGTGAATCTGCTCAGAAGCAAGATTTTGCCTTAAAAGAGCGTTATATGGCAGAATCTAGCACCAAATACATCATATTTTGTGTTTTAAGAGTGCTATTTGCAGTTTTACAAACTTTGGAATAAGTCGAAAACACGCTTTGCCGCGCAGATTTTCACAATCAAAAAGTTCATATTCCTATTCAGGACCTCATAATATATATGAATCCATCGACAAAAACATCATATATCGTGTTTTCAGAGCGCAATCTGCAATTATATGATGTTTGAAATTAGTCAAAATTACCACATACTAAGCTGTTTCAAGGTATCGCAAATCAGATAAATCTATCCAATGCAACATAATACCCATGAATCCGTCCTCAAATGCACAAAATTTTGCGTTTCCAGCGAGTTATCAGCGTTTTTTCTGAGTGTCGTTGAGAAGTTTTTGACTCTGTGAATCTGCTCAGAAGCAAGATTTTGCTCCAAAAGTGCGTCATATGGTTGAATCTAGCACCAAATAGATCATATCTTGTGTTTTTAGAGTGCTATTTGCAGTTTTACAAACTTTGGAATAAGTCAAAATCACGCTCTTTCGCGCAGATTTCCACAATCAAAAAGTTCATATTCCTATTCGGGACCTTATAATATGTATGAATCTTCCGACAAAAACATCATATTTTGTGTTTTCAGAGCGCTATCTGCAGTTATATGATGTTTGAAATAAGTTGAAATTAACACATTCTGAGCACTTCAAAGTATCGCAAATCACATAAATCTATCCAATACAACATAATACGCATGCATCCGTCCTCAAATGCACAAAATTTTGCGTTTCCAGCGAGTTATCAGCGTTTTTTCTGAGTCTTGTTGAGAAATTTTTGACTCTGTAAATCTGCTCAGAAGCAAGATTTTGCTTCAAAAGTGCGTTATATGGCAGAATCTAGCACCAAATACATCATATTTTGTGTTTTTAGAGTGCTATTTGCAGTTTTACAAACTTCGGAATGAGTCGAAATCACGCTCTTTCGCGCTGATTTTCACAATCAGAAAGTTCATATTCCTATTCAGAACCTCATCATATGTTTGAATCTACCGACAAAAACATCATATCTTGTGTTTTCGGTGCGCCATCTGCAGTTATATAAAGTTTGAAATAAGTCATAATTACCACATTCTGAGCAGTTTCAAAGTATCGCAAATCACATAAATCTATCCAATACAGCATAATACGCATGAATCCGTCCTCAAATGCAGAAAATTCTGCGTATCCAGCGAGTCATCAGCGTTTCTGCTGAGTCTCGTTGAGAGATTTTTGACTCTGTAAATCTGCTCAGAATCAGAATTTTGCTTCAAAAGTGCGTTATATGGCAGAATCTAGCACCAAATAGATCATATTTTGTGTTTTTAGAGTGCTATTTGCAGTTTTACAAACTTTGGAATAAGTCGAAATCACGCTCTTCCGCGCAGATTTTCACAATCAAAAAGTTCATATTTCTATTCAGGACCTCATAATATGTATGAATCTTCCGACAGAAACATCATATTTTGTGTTTTCAGAGCGCTATCTGCAGTTATATGATGTTTGAAATAAGTTAAAATTAACACATTCTGAGCATTTCAAAGTATCGCAAATCACAATAATCTATCCAATACAACATAATACGCATGAATCCGTTCTCAAATGATCAAAATTCTGCATTTCCAGCGAGTTATCAGCGTTTTTTCTGAGTCTTGTTGAGAAATTTCTGACTTTGTAAATCTGCTCAAAAGCAAGATTTTGCTTCAAGAGTGCGTTATATGGCAGAATCTAGCACCAAATACATCATATTTCGTGTTTTCAGAGTGCTATTTGCAGTTTTACAAACCTTGGAATGAGTCAAAATCACGCTTTTCCGCGCAGGTTTTCACAATCAAAAAGTTCATATTCCTATCCAGGATCTCATAATATGTATGAATCTATCGACAGAAACAACATATTTCGTGTTTTCAGAGCGCAATCTGCAGTTATATGATGTTTGAAATAAGTCAAAATTAACACATTCTGAGCATTTCATAGTATCGCAAGTCACATTAATCTATCCAATACAATATGATACGCATGAATCCGTCCTCAAATGCACAGAATTTTGCATTTCCAGCACGTTATCAGCGTTTTTTCTGAGTCTCGTTGAGATATTTTTGACTCTGTATATCGGCTCAGAAGTGATATTTTGCTTCAAAAGTGCGTTATGTGGCAGAATCTAGCACCAAATACATCATATTTTGTGTTTTTAGAGTGCTACTTGCAGTTTTACAAACTTTGGAATAAGTCGAAATCACGCTTTCCCGCGCAGATTTTCACAATCAAAAAGTTCATATTCCTATTCAGGACCTTATCATATGTATGAATCTATCGACAAAAACATCATATTTTGTGTTTTCAGTGCGCCATCTGCAGTTATATGAAGTTTGAAATAAGTCATAATTACCACTTTCTGAGCAGTTTCAAAGTATCGCAAATCACATAAATCTATCCAATACAACATAATACGCATTAATCTGTCCTCAAATGCACAAAATTTTGCGTTTCCAGCGAGTTATCAGCGCTTTGGCTGAGTCTCGTTGAGAAATTTTTGACTCTGTAAATCTGCTCAGAAGCAAGATTTTGCTTCAAAAGTGCGTTATATGGCAGAATCTAGCACCAAATAGATCATATTTTGTGTTTTTAGAGTGCTATTTGCAGTTTTACAAACTTTGGAATAAGTCGAAATCACGCTCTTCCGCGCAGATTTTCACAATCAAAAAGTTCATATTCCTATCCAGGACCTCATAATATGTATGAATCTATCGACAAAAACATCATATTTCGTGTTTTTGGAGCGCTATCTGCGGTTATATGAAGTTTGAAATAAGTCAGAACTACCACATTCTGAGCAGTTCTGAAGAAACGCAAATCACATAAATCTATCCAATACAACATAATACGCACAAATCCGTTCTAAAATGAAAGAAATTTTGCGTTTCCAGCGAGTTATCAGCGTTTTTTCTGAGTCTCGTTTATGAATTTTTGACTTTGTTAATCTGCTCAGAAGCAAGATTTTGCTTCAAAAGAGCGTTATATGGCAGAATCTAGCACCAAATACATCATATTTTGTGTTTTAAGAGTGCTATTTGCAGTTTTACAACCTTTGGAATGAGTCGAAATCACGCTGTTCCGCACAGATTTTCACAATCAAAAAGTTCATATTCAGATTCAGGACCTCATAATATGTATAAATCTTCCAACAACAACATCATATTTCGTGTTTTCAGAGCACTATCTGCAGTTATATGATGTTTGAAATAAGTTAAAATTACCACATTCTGAGCACTTCAAAGTATCGCAAATCACATAAATCTATCCAATACAACTCAATACGCATGAATCCGTCCTCAAATGCACAAAATTTTGCATTATCAGCGAGTTATCAGCGTTTTTGCTGAGTCTCGTTGAGTAATTTTTGACTCTGTAAATCTGCTCAGAAGCAAGATTTTGCTCCAAAAGTGCGTTATATGGCAGAATCTTGCACCAAATACATCATGTTTTGTGTTTTTGGAGTGCTATTTGCAGTTTTACAAACTTTGGAATAAGTCGAAAACACGCTTTTTCGCGCAGATCTTCACAATCAAAAAGTTCATATTCCTATTCGGGACCTCATAATATGTATGAATCTCCCGACTAAAACATCATATTTTGTGTTTTCAGAGCGCTATCTGCAGTTATATGATGTTTGAAATGAGTTGAAATTAACACATTCTGAGCACTTCAAAGTATCGCAAATCACATAAATCTATCCAATACAACATAATACACATGCATCCGTCCTCAAATGCACAAAATTTTGCGTTTCCAGCGAGTTATCAGCGTTTTTTCTGAGTCTTGTTGAGAAATTTTTGACTCTGTAAATCTGCTCAGAAGTAAGATTTTGCTTCAAAAGTGCGTTATATGGCAGAATCTAGCACCAAATACATCATATTTTGTGTTTTTAGAGTGCTATTTGCAGTTTTACAAAAGTTCGGAATGAGTCGAAATCACGCTCTTCCGCGCAGATTTTCACAATCAGAAAGTTCATATTCCTATTCAGAACCTCATCATATGTTTGAATCTATCGACAAAAACATCATATTTCGTGTTTTCAGTGCGCCATCTGCAGTTATATAAAGTTTGAAATAAGTCATAATTACCACATTCTGAGCAGTTTCAAAGTATCGCAAATCACATAAACCTATCCAATACAGCATAATACGCATGAATCCGTCCTCAAATGCAGGAAATTCTGCGTTTCCAGCGAGTTATCAGCGTTTTTGCTGAGTCTCGTTGAGAAATTTTTGACTCTGTTAATCTGCTCAGAATCAGCATTTTGCTTTAAAAGTGCGTTATATGGCAGAATCTAGCACCAAATAGATCATATTTTGTATTTTCAGAGTGCTATTTGCAGTTTTACAAACTTTGGAATAAGTCGAAATCACGCTCATCCGCGCAGATTTTCACAATCAAAAAGTTCATATTTCTATTCAGGACCTCATAATATGTATGAATCTTTTGACAGAAACATCATATTTTGTGTTTTCAGAGCCCTATCTGCAGTTATATGATGTTTGAAATAAGTTAAAATTAACACATTCTGAGCACTTCAAAGTATCGCAAATCACATTAATCTATCCAATACAACATAATACGCATGAATCCGTTCTCAAATGCTCAAAATTTTGCATTTCCAGCGAGTTATCAGCGTTTTTTCTGAGTCGTGTTGAGAAATTTCTGACTTTGTAAATCTGCTCAAAAGCAAGATTTTGCTTCAAGAGTGCGTTATATGGCAGAATCTAGCACCAAATACATCATATTTCGTGTTTTGAGAGTGCTATTTGCAGTTTTACAAACCTTGGAATAAGTCGACATCACGCTTTTCCGCGCAGGTTTTTACAATCCAAAAGTTCATATTCCCATTCAGGATCTCATAATATGTATGAATCTATCGACAAAAACATCATATTACGTGTTTTCAGAGCGCAAGCTGCAGTTATATGATGTTTGAAATAAGTCAAAATTAACTCATTCTGAGCATTTCATAGTATCGCAAATCACATAAATCTATCCAATACAACATGATACGCATGAATCCGTCCTCAAATGCACAGAATTTTGCATTTTCAGCGAGTTATTAGCGTTTTTTCTGAGTCTCGTTGAGATATTTTTGACTCTGTGAATCGGCTCAGAAGTGAGATCTTGCTTCAAAAGTGCGTTATGTGGCAGAATCTAGCACCAAATACATCATATTTTGTGTTTTTAGAGTGCTATTTGCAGTTTTACAAACTTTGGAATAAGTCGAAATCACGCTCTTCCGCGCAGATTTTCACAATCAAAAAGTTCATATTCCCATTCAGGACCTCATAATATGTATGAACCTATCGACAAAAACATCATATTTCGTGTTTTTAGAGCGCTATGAGCTGTTATATGAAGTTTGAAATTAGTCAAAATTACCACATTCTGAGCAGTTTCAAAGTAACGCAAATCACATAAATCTATCCAATACAACATAATACGCATAAATCCGTTCTCAAATGCAGAAAATTTTGCGTTTCCAGCGAGTTATCAGCGTTTTTTTCTGAGTCTCGTTTAGAAATTTTTGACTTTGTTAATCTGCTTAGAAGGAAGATTTTGCTTGAGAAGAGCGTTATATGGCAAAATCTAGCACCAAATACATCATATTTTGTGTTTTTGGAGTGCTATATGCAGTTTTACAAACTTTGGAATAAGTCGAAATCACGCTTTTCCGCGTAGATTTTCACAATCAGAAAGTTCATATTCCTATTCAGGACCTCATAATATGTATGAATCTATCGACAAAAACATCATATGTCGCGTTTTCAGAGCGCAATCTGCAGTTATATGATGTTTGAAATAAGTCAAAATTACCACATTCTGAGCACTTCAAAGTATCGCAAATCACATAAATCTATCCAATACATCATAATACGCATGGATCCGTCCTCAAATGGACAAAATTTTGCGTTCCCAGCGAGTTATTAGCGTTTTTTCTAAGTCTCGTTGAGAAATTTCTGACTTTGTAAATCTGCTAAGGAGCAAGATTTTGCTTTAAAAGTGCGTTATATGGCAGAACCTTGCGCCAAATACATCATATTTCGTGTCTTTAGAGTGCTATTAGCAGTTCTACGAACTTTGGAATAAGTCGAAATCACGCATTTCCGAGCAGATTTTCACAATCAAAAAGTTCATATTCCTATTCAGGACCTCATAATATGTATAAATCCATCGACAAAAACATCAAATTTCGTGTTTTCAGAGCGCTATCTGCAGTTATATGAAGTTTAAAATAAGTCAAAACTACCACATTCTGAGCAGTTTCAAAGTATCGCAAATCACATAAATCTATCCAATACAACATAATACGCATGAATTCGTCCTTAAATGCACGAAATTTTGCGTTTAAGCGAGTTATCAGCGTTTTTTCAAAGTCTCGTTGAGATATTTTTGACTCTGTAAGTCTGCTCAGAAGCAGGATTTAGCTTAAAAAATGCGTCATATGGTGAAATTCAGCACCAAATACATCATATTTTGTGTTTTTACAGTGCTATTCGCAGTTTTACAAACTTTGGAATAAGTCAAAATCACACTTCTCCGCGCAGATTTTCACAATCAAAAAGTTCATATTCCTATTCAGGACCTCATAATATGTATGAATCTATAGACAAAAACATCATATTTCGTGTTTCCTGAGCGCTATCTGCAGTTATATGATGTTTGGAATAAGTCAAAATTACCTCATTCTGAGCACTTCAAAGTATCGCAAATCACATAAATCTATCCAATACAAAATAATACGCATGAATCCGTTTCCGAATGCAGAAAATTTTGCGTTTGCAGCAAGTTGTCAGCGCTTTTTCTGAGTCTCATTGAGAAATTTTTGACTTTGTAAATCCGCTCAGAAGCAAGATTTTGCTTCAAAAGTG
Organism: Dromius quadrimaculatus; assembly: GCA_963989225.1. Lineage (NCBI taxonomy): Eukaryota > Metazoa > Arthropoda > Insecta > Coleoptera > Carabidae > Dromius > Dromius quadrimaculatus. The sequence continues at coordinate 366,165 of CAXDIG010000404.1, forward strand.
CGGTTTATGGCAGAATCTAACACCAAATACATCATATTCCTTGTTTTTAGAGTGCTATTTGCAGTTTTACAAACTTTGGAATAAGTCGAAATCACGCTTTTCCGCGCAGACTTTCACAATAAAAAAGTTCATATTCCTATTGAGGACCTCATAATATGTATGAATCTATCGACAAAAACATCATATTTCGTGTTTTCAGAGCGCTATCTTTAGTTACATAAAGTTTGAAATAAGTCAAAATTACCACATTTTAAGCAGTTCCAAAGTATCGCAAATCACATAAGTCTATCCATTACAACATAATACGCATGAATCCGTCCTCAAATGCAGAAAATCTTGCGTTTCCAGCGAGTTATAAGCGCCATTTCTGAGTCTTGTTGAGAAATATTCCACTCTTTAAATCCGCTCAGAAGCAAGATTTTGCTTTGAAAGTGCGTTATATGGCCGAATCTTACACCAAATACATCATATTTCTTGTTTTTTGAGTGCTATTTGCAGTTTCACAAACTTTGAAATAGGACGAAATCCCGCTTTTCCGCGCGGATTCTCACAATCAAAAAGTTCATATTTCTATTCAGGACCTCATAATATGAATAAATCTATCGACAAAAACATCATATTCCGGGATTTCAGTGCGCTATCTGCAGTTATATGAAGTTTGAAAAAAGTCAAAATTACCACATTCTGAGCAGTTTCAAAGTATCGCAAATCACATAAATCTATCCAATACAACATAATACGCATGAATTCTTTCTCAAATGCAGATAATTTTGCGTTTCCAACGAGTCATAAGCGTTTTTCTGAGTCTCGTTGAGAATTTTTTGACTCTGTTAATCTGCTCAGAAGCAAGATTTTGCTTCAAAAGTGCGTTATATGGCAGAATCTAGCACCAAATACATCATATTTTGTGTTTTTACAGTGCTATTTGCAGTTCTTCAAACTTTGGAATAAGTCGAAATCACGCCTTTCCGCGCAGATCTTCACAATCAAAAAGTTCATATTCCTATTCAGGACCTCATAATATGTATGGATCTATCGACAAAAACATCATATTTCGTGTTTTCAGAGCGCTATCTGCAGTTATATGATGTTTGAAATAAGTCAAAATTACCACATTCTGAGCACTTCAAAGTATCGCAAATCACATAAATCTATCCAATACATCATAATACGCATGGATCCGTCCTCAAATGGACAAAATTTTGCGTTCCCAGCGAGTTATTAGCGTTTTTTCTAAGTCTCGTTGAGAAATTTCTGACTTTGTAAATCTGCTAAGGAGCAAGATTTTGCTTTAAAAGTGCGTTATATGGCAGAACCTTGCGCCAAATACATCATATTTCGTGTCTTTAGAGTGCTATTAGCAGTTCTACGAACTTTGGAATAAGTCGAAATCACGCATTTCCGAGCAGATTTTCACAATCAAAAAGTTCATATTCCTATTCAGGACCTCATAATATGTATAAATCCATCGACAAAAACATCAAATTTCGTGTTTTCAGAGCGCTATCTGCAGTTATATGAAGTTTAAAATAAGTCAAAACTACCACATTCTGAGCAGTTTCAAAGTATCGCAAATCACATAAATCTATCCAATACAACATAATACGCATGAATTCGTCCTTAAATGCACGAAATTTTGCGTTTAAGCGAGTTATCAGCGTTTTTTCAAAGTCTCGTTGAGATATTTTTGACTCTGTAAGTCTGCTCAGAAGCAGGATTTAGCTTAAAAAATGCGTCATATGGTGAAATTCAGCACCAAATACATCATATTTTGTGTTTTTACAGTGCTATTCGCAGTTTTACAAACTTTGGAATAAGTCAAAATCACACTTCTCCGCGCAGATTTTCACAATCAAAAAGTTCATATTCCTATTCAGGACCTCATAATATGTATGAATCTATAGACAAAAACATCATATTTCGTGTTTCCTGAGCGCTATCTGCAGTTATATGATGTTTGGAATAAGTCAAAATTACCTCATTCTGAGCACTTCAAAGTATCGCAAATCACATAAATCTATCCAATACAAAATAATACGCATGAATCCGTTTCCGAATGCAGAAAATTTTGCGTTTGCAGCAAGTTGTCAGCGCTTTTTCTGAGTCTCATTGAGAAATTTTTGACTTTGTAAATCCGCTCAGAAGCAAGATTTTGCTTCAAAAGTGCGGTTTATGGCAGAATCTAACACCAAATACATCATATTCCTTGTTTTTAGAGTGCTATTTGCAGTTTTACAAACTTTGGAATAAGTCGAAATCACGCTTTTCCGCGCAGACTTTCACAATAAAAAAGTTCATATTCCTATTGAGGACCTCATAATATGTATGAATCTATCGACAAAAACATCATATTTCGTGTTTTCAGAGCGCTATCTTTAGTTACATAAAGTTTGAAATAAGTCAAAATTACCACATTTTAAGCAGTTCCAAAGTATCGCAAATCACATAAGTCTATCCATTACAACATAATACGCATGAATCCGTCCTCAAATGCAGAAAATCTTGCGTTTCCAGCGAGTTATAAGCGCCATTTCTGAGTCTTGTTGAGAAATATTCCACTCTTTAAATCCGCTCAGAAGCAAGATTTTGCTTTGAAAGTGCGTTATATGGCCGAATCTTACACCAAATACATCATATTTCTTGTTTTTTGAGTGCTATTTGCAGTTTCACAAACTTTGAAATAGGACGAAATCCCGCTTTTCCGCGCGGATTCTCACAATCAAAAAGTTCATATTTCTATTCAGGACCTCATAATATGAATAAATCTATCGACAAAAACATCATATTCCGGGATTTCAGTGCGCTATCTGCAGTTATATGAAGTTTGAAAAAAGTCAAAATTACCACATTCTGAGCAGTTTCAAAGTATCGCAAATCACATAAATCTATCCAATACAACATAATACGCATGAATTCTTTCTCAAATGCAGATAATTTTGCGTTTCCAACGAGTCATAAGCGTTTTTCTGAGTCTCGTTGAGAATTTTTTGACTCTGTTAATCTGCTCAGAAGCAAGATTTTGCTTCAAAAGTGCGTTATATGGCAGAATCTAGCACCAAATACATCATATTTTGTGTTTTTACAGTGCTATTTGCAGTTCTTCAAACTTTGGAATAAGTCGAAATCACGCCTTTCCGCGCAGATCTTCACAATCAAAAAGTTCATATTCCTATTCAGGACCTCATAATATGTATGGATCTATCGACAAAAACATCATATTTCGTGTTTTCAGAGCGCTATCTGCAGTTATATGAAGTTTGAAATAAGTCAAAATTACCACATTCTGAGCAGTTTCAAAGAATCGCAAATCTCATAAATCTATCCAATACAACATTATACGCATAAACTCGCTGGAAACGCAAAATTTTGTGCATTTGAGGACGGTTTCATGCGTATTATGTTGTATTGGATAGCTTTATGTGATTTGCGATACTTCGAAACTGCTCAGAATGTGGTAATTTTGACTTATTTAAAACTTCATATAACTGCAGATAGCGCTCTGAAAACACGAAATATGATGTTCTTGTCGATAGATTCATACATATTATGAGGTCCCGAATAGGAATATGAACTTTTTGATTGTGAAAATTTGCGCGGAAAAGCGTGATTTCGACTTATTCCAAAGTTTGTAAAACTGCAAATAGCACTCTAAAAACACAAAATCTGATGTATTTGGTGCTAGATTCTGCCATAAAACGCACTTTTGAAGCAAAATCTTGCCTCTCCGCAGATTTACAGAGTCAAAAATTTCTGAACAAGACTCAGAAAAAACGCTGATAACTCGCTGGAAGCGCAAAATTTTTTGCATTTGTGGACGGATTCATGCGTATTATGTTGTATTGGATATATTTATGTGATTTGCGATACTTTGAAACTGCTCAGAATGTGGTAATTTTGACTTATTTCAAACTTCATATAACTGCAGATAGCGCTCTGAAAACACGGAATATGATGTATTTGTCGATAGATTCATACATATTATGAGGTCCTGAATAGGAATATGAACTTTTTGAATTTGTAAATCTGCGCGGAAAAGCGTGATTTCGACTCATTCCAAAGTTTGTCAAACTGCAAATAGCACTCTAAAAACAAGAAATATGATGTATTTGGTGCTAGATTCTGCCACATAACGCACTTTTGAGGCAAAATCTTGCTTCTGAGCAGATTTACAGGGTCAGAAATTTCTCAACGAGACTCAAAAAGAACGCTGATAACTCGCTGGAAACGCAAAATTTGGTGCATTTGAGGACGGATTTATGCGTATTATATTGTATTTGATAGATTTATGTGATTTGCGATACTTTGAGACTGCTCAGAATGTGGTAATTCTTAATTATTTCAAACTTTATATAACTGCAGATAGCGCTTTGGAAACACGATATATGATGTTTTTGTCGATAGATCCATACATATTATGAGGTCCTGAATAGGAATATGAACTTTTTGATTGTGAAAATCTACGCGGAAAAGCGTGATTTCGACCTATTCCAAAGTTTGTAAAACTGCAAATAGAACTCTAAAAACACGAAATATGATGTACTTGGAGCTAGATTCTGCTATTCAACCCTCCGTTAGTGTTCTCGAAAAAAGTTTCACGGTTGGTGTTGTGGGGTATGTCATACCCCATATAAAAGTCCTCTCAAGCTATTTTAAATTCTAAAATATGATAATTTTTCTGCTCGCACATGTTTCACAACTTGTTACCAAGTGATATAAACTGAATAAAATGTATCCAGCTATATCTATTGTGAAAATATAAAAGATGAATCAAAATAACAGCAAGTCTGCCTTGGAAAAAACATACATCAATATTATCGCTCATAAATACTTCTAATATCATCACACATCAAAGATCTCACAAAGATTTCTTGAGAAGAAGAATAAAATAAGTAAAGCAAGAAAAAATTACTCAAGTATCATCAAAGAAAAAAAAGTTATTGCTCCTCAATCTGGGCACAGTTTTTGCAACTCAAAATTGCATGTTCCAAGGACAGTGGGATTCTACATCGCTTACAAGCATTAAATGTCTTTTTGATACATAAGCACTATTTTGCGCCCATATTTCTGGGCAGTAAATGGTTCTTTGGCTTTTGAGTGCGCCAAGTATAATTAGCGTGTGACAAGTAATCTTGTCGCACGCAAATCATTTACCGCTTAGAAAAATGAGCGCAAAATGGTACTTATCCTGCATTCGTAATGAAAAATAGTATAGTACAGGTCAATTTATTTTAGCGGCACAGCAAGAGATCTGTTTACCTGTGAAAAAGGGTGGTATTAAGGATATTTTTCTTTCAAGTAAATTTCTGTATTTTTCCTAGAACATAATATTTGGAAGTAAGAAAAGCCATGCTAGAATATTTTGTCCTGTACTATATCTGCAACTCGTGCGGTGTTGTCAATTACTCACTTGAGCGAATGAACGCACTTGCTTCGTTCGTACGCCCAACTTCACTTTCGTGGGCAATCGACAACTTATCGCACTTGTTGCACAATTTACTATTCTATCTTTGTTTCTAGGACAAACAGAACATCTTCAGCTTGTCTTTTGTCATTTGGCTGAATCGGCCTTAAAAAATACCAAAATATGAAGTAGCTTATTGTATAACGTAAAATAATTTTGAATTTTACCTTCAGAATGAGTATACATAAAAAGTTACTTTGAAAGTGTACCGGGGTATGTCATACCCCAACCAACTTCCAGCAAGTCTGATGTTCAATTGAAAGTTTATACATAGTTATATATAAGTCTGTTCTCTTTGTTCAAGTATAATCCTAAGCTACTGGGAAAAATAAATCACTTGTTTGTCTTAAATTGATTTTACGATTTAAAATAGAGTGTATGGGGTATGACATACCCCACAACACTAAACAAAGGGATAACGCACTTTTGAAGCAAAATCTTGCTTCTGAGCAGATTTACGGAGTCAAAAATTTCTCAACGAGACTCAGAAAGAACGCTGATAACTCGCTGGTAACGCAAAATTTTGTGCATTTGAGGATGGATTCATGCGTATTATGTTGTATTGGATAGATTTATGTGATTTGCGATACTTTGAAACTGCTCAGAATGTGGTAATTTTGACTTATTTCAAACTTCATATAACTGCAGATAGCGCTCTGAAAACACGAAATATGATGTTTTCGTCGATAGATTCATACATATTATGAGGTACTGAATAGGGAAATGAACTTTTTGATTGTGAAAATCTGCGCGGAAAAGCGTGATTTCGACTTATTCCAAAGTTTGTAAAACTGCAAATAGCACTCCAAGAAGAAGAAATATGATGTATTTGGTGTTAGATTTTGCCATATAACGCACTTTTGAAGCAAAATCTTGCTTATGAGCAGATTAACAGAGTCAAAAATTCCTCAACGAGATTCAGAAAAAGCGCTGATAACTCGCTGGAAACGCAGAGTTTTCTGCATTTGGAAACGGATTCATGCGTATTATGATGTATTGGATAGATTTATGTGATTTGCGATACTTTAAAGTGCTCAGAATGTAGTAATTTTGATTAATTTCAAACATCATATAACTGCAGAAAGCGCTCTGGAAACACGGAATATGATGTTTTTGTCGATAGATTCATACATATTATGAGATCCTGAATAGGAATATGAACTTTTTGATTGTGAAAATCTGCGCGGATAAGCGTGATTTCGACTTATTCCAAAGTTTGTAAAACTGCAAATAGCACTCTAAAAACACAAAATATGATGTATTTGGTGCTAGATTCTGCCATATAACGCAATTTTGAAGCAAAATCTTGCTTCTGAGCAGATTTACAGTCAAAAATTTCTCAACGAGACTCAGCAAAAACGCTGATAACTTGCTGGAAACGCAAAAATTTCTGCATTTGAGGACAATTTCATGCGTATTATGTTGTATTGGATAGCTTTATGTGATTTGCGATACTTTGAAACTGCTCAGAATGTGGTAATTTTGACTTATTTCAAACTTCATATAACTGCAGATAGCGCTCTGAAAACACGAAATATGATGTTTTTGTCGATTGATTCACACATATTATGAGGTCCTGAATAGGAATATGAACTTTTTGATTGTGAAAATCTGCGCGGAAAAGCGTGATTTTGACTAATTCCAAAGTTTGTAAAACTGCAAATAGCACTCTAAAAACACAAAATCTGATGTATTTGGTGCTAGATTCTGCCATAAAACGCACTTTTGATGCTAAATCTTGCCTCTCCGCAGATTTACAGAGTCAAAAATTTCTGAACAAGACTCAAAAGAAACGCTGATAACTCGCTGGAAGCGCAAAATTTTTTGCATTTGAGGACGGATTCATGCGTATTATGTTGTATTGGATATATTTATGTGATTTGCGATACTTTGAAACTGCTCAGAATGTGGTAATTTTGACTTATTTCAAACTTCATATAACTGCAGATAGCGCTCTTAAAACACGGAATATGATGTTTTTGTCGATAGATTCATACATATTATGAGGTCCTGAATAGGAATATGAACTTTTTGAATTTGTAAATCTGCGCGGAAAAGCGTGATTTCGACTTATTCCAAAGTTTGTCAAACTGAAAATAGCACTCTAAAAACAAGTAATATGATGTATTTGGTGCTAGATTCTGCCATATAACGCACTTTTGAAGCAAAATCTTGCTTCTGAGCAGATTTACAGGGTCAGAAATTTCTCAACGAAACTCAAAAAGAACACTGATAACTCGCTGGAAACGCAAAATTTGGTGCATTTGAGGACGGATTTATGCGTATTATATTGTATTTGATAGATTTATGTGATTTGCGATACTTTGAGACTGCTCAGAATGTGGTAATTCTTAAATATTTCAAACTTTATATAACTGCAGATAGCGCTTTGGAAACACGATATATGATGTTTTTGTCGATAGATCCATACATATTATGAGGTCCAGAATAGGAATATGAACTTTTTGATTGTGAAAATCTACGCGGAAAAGCGTGATTTCGACCTATTCCAAAGTTTGTAAAACTGCAAATAGAACTCTAAAAACACAAAATATGATGTACTTGGAGCTAGATTCTGCTATATAACGCACTTTTGAAGCAAAATCTTGCTTCTGAGCAGATTTACAGAGTCAAAAATTTCTCAACGAGACTCAGAAAGAACGCTGATAACTCGCTGGGAACGCAAAATTTTGTGCATCTGAGGATGGATTCATGCGTATTATGTTGTATTGGATAGATTTATGTGATTTGCGATACTTTGAAACTGCTCAGAATGTGGTAATTTTGACTTATTTCAAACTTCATGTAACTGCAGATAGCGCTCTGAAAACACGGAATATGATGTTTTTGTCGATAGATTCATACATATTATGAGGTACTGAATAGGAAAATGACCTTTTTGATTGTGAAAATCTGCGCGGAAAAGCGTGATTTCGACTTATTCCGAAGTTTGTAAAACTGCAAATAGCACTCCAAGAAGAAGAAATATGATGTATTTGGTGTTAGAATTTGCCATATAACGCACTTTTGAAGCAAAATCTTGCTTATGAGCAGATTTACAGAGTCAAAAATTTCTCAACGAGACTCAGAAAGAACGCTGATAACTCGCTGGGAACGCAAAATTTTGTGCATCTGAGGATGGATTCATGCGTATTATGTTGTATTGGATAGATTTATGTGATTTGCGATACTTTGAAACTGCTCAGAATGTGGTAATTTTGACTTATTTCAAACTTCATGTAACTGCAGATAGCGCTCTGAAAACACGGAATATGATGTTTTTGTCGATAGATTCATACATATTATGAGGTACTGAATAGGAAAATGACCTTTTTGATTGTGAAAATCTGCGCGGAAAAGCGTGATTTCGACTTATTCCGAAGTTTGTAAAACTGCAAATAGCACTCCAAGAAGAAGAAATATGATGTATTTGGTGTTAGAATTTGCCATATAACGCACTTTTGAAGCAAAATCTTGCTTATGAGCAGATTTACAGAGTCAAAAATTCCTCAACGAGATTCAGAAGAAGCGCTGATAACGCGCTGGAAACGCAAAGTTTCCTGCATTTGGAAACGGATTCATGCGTATTATGTTGTATTGGATAGATTTATGTGATTTGCGATACTTTAAAGTGCTCAGAATGTGGTAATTTCGATTGATTTCCAACATCATATAACTGCAGAAAGCGCTCTGGAAACACGGAATATGATGTTTTTGTCGATAGATTTATACATATTATGAGGTCCTGAAAAGAAATATGAACTTTTTGATTGTGAAAATCTGCGCGGAGAAGCGTGATTTCGACTTATTCCAAAGTCTGTAAAACTGCAAATAGCACTCTAAAAACACAAAATATGATGTATTTGGTGCTAGATTCTGCCATATAACGCAATTTTGAAGCAAAATCTTGCTTCTGAGCAGATTTACAGAGTCAAAAATTTCTCAACGAGACTCAGCAAAAACGCTGATTACTTCTGGAAACGCAAAAATTTCTGCATTTGAGGACAATTTCATGCGTATTATGTTGTATTGGATAGCTTTATGTGATTTGCGATACTTTGAAACTGCTCAGAATGTGGTAATTTTGACTTATTTGAAACTTCATATAACTGCAGATAGCGCTCTGAAAACGCGGAATATGATGTTTTTGTCGATAGATTCATACATATTATGAGGTCCTGAATAGGAATATGAACTTTTTGATTGTGAAAATCTGCGTGAAAAAGCGTGATTTCGACTTATTCCAAAGTTTGTAAAACTGCAAATAGCACTCTAAAAACACGAAACATGATGTCTTTAGTGCTAGTTTCTGCCTTCTAATGGACTTTTGAAGCAAAATCTTGCTTCTGAGCAGATTTACAGAGTCAAAAATTTCTCAACGAGACTCAGAAAAAACGCTGATAACTCGCTGGGAACGCAGAATTTCCTGTATTTGAGGACAAATTCATGCGTATTATGTTGTATTGGATAGATTTATGTGATTTGCGATACTTTGAAACTGCTCAGAATGTGGTAATTTTGACTTATTTCAAACTCCATATGACTGCAGATAGCGCCCTGAAAACACGAAATATGATGTTTCTGCCGATAGATTCATACATATTATGAGGCTTTGGATAAGAATATAAACTTTTTGATTGTGAAAATCGGCGCTGTAAATCGTGATTTCGACTTATTCCAAAGTTTGTATAACTGCATATAGCACTCTAAAAACAAGAAATATGATGTATTTGGTGCTAGATTCTGCCATATAACGCCTTTTTGAAGCAAAATCTTGCTTCTGAGCAGATTTACAGGGTCAAAAATTTCTCAACGAGACTCAGAAAAAACGCCAATAACTCGCTGGAAATGCAGAATCTAGTGCATTTGAGAAAGGATTCATGCGTATCATGTTGTATTAGATAGAATTATGTGATTTGCGATACTTTGAAACTGCTCAGAATGTAGTAATTTTGACTTATTTCAAACTTCATATAACTGCAGATAGCGCTCTGAAAACACAAAATATGATGTTCTTGTCTATAGATTTATACATATTATGTGGTCCTGAATAGGAATATGAACTTTTTGATTGTGAAAATCTGCGCGAAAAAGCGTGATTCCGACTTATTCCAAAGTTTGTATAACTGCGAATAGCACTCTAAAAACAAGAGATATGATATATTTGGTGATAGATTCGGCCATATAATGCACTTTTGAAGCAAAATCTTGCTTTTGAACCGATTTACAGAGTCAAAAATTTCTCAACGAGGCTCAGAAAAAACGCTGATAACTCGCTGGTAATGCAAAATTTTCTGCATTTGAGGACGGTTTCATGCGTATTATGTTGTATTGGATAGATTTATGTGATTTGCGATACTTTGAAACTGCTCAGAATGTGGTATTTTGACTTATTTCTAACTTCATATAACTGCAGAAAGTGCTCTAAAAACACGAAATATGATGTTTCTGTCGATAGATTCATACAAGTTATAGTAACAACTCCCCAGCAATTCTTGATGACACCATGGTTTCCACATTTCTGCGAGACCAAAGTCCAAACACGTGTAAGCGTGTAAAGTGTCAACCTTATGAGCTTTGTAAAACATATTAGTTGGTCACATTTTGTATCTTAAGTAGTTAACATCTAATATTGTTGTTAATAAATTCTGAATCTGTACTTGTGATAAAATAAATAGTTTTTTTAAAGTCAACGAATAATCGTTAACTTAACTGGCGCAGTCGGGTCGGATATCTAGACGGGATCTTAAAATCATTTTTCGTTTCGTTTCTACGATTTGCTAGATATTGAACAAGTGTCCGTGAACCGTCAAAGAGACTTTCCGAAACCGCGAGCGAACATCGCAACATCGAGAAGTCACCAGGCCCTGAAGTACACAGAGCTACACGACAACGTTCAGTTCCAGATCGAAGAATACGACCAAGGAACACATGTACCACACTTTGAAAGTTATTCTGTAAGTACACGGAAGTCACTTAGAGATAACACAACACCAATTACTTCAGATTCAGAAAATAGTTCAGATACAGAATCAACCCATTCCTGTGACTCAATCCTTGATCCCAATCCCCACAACAATTTAATTTTTGAAATCCTTTCCCAAGAAATGAGCAACTTAAATTTACAAGAAATGGCTACCCCAACTTTGAAACGCGAATACTTAGAAATGATCCCAGAGTTTAACGGTGATACAAAATTACTTTCACGTTTCATTGAGATTTGCGAAAAACTTGTAAACAAATTCTATAAAGTAGCAGACCCATTAGACTTCCAAAATGAATGGCTTATGTCTAGCATCTTGGCGAAAATTAGAGGCGAAGCTGCAGTAAATATAGCTAGTTGCACAATTCCTGATTGGAGAAGCTTGAAACAAGCTTTATTAAACACTTATGCTGACAAACGCGATTGTTTCACATTGAATATAGAAATGTCAGAATTGAAACAAACAAATGAATCTGCGTTTGAATTCCTGCACAAAGTACAAGAATTATTGAACTTACAAATCTCATACATTACGAATCATTCAAAAGATCCGAATAAAAAAAACATTTTAATAACTTACTTCCAAACATATGCAGTGAGAATACTTTTACATGGCTTGAAAGAACCTTTAGGAATATTGCCACGAACAAAAAATCCAGCAGACTTGAATTCTGCACTTGGCATGCTCACAAATGAATTTCAGTTAGAATGCCAACCTAAAACGTTTCAAAAACATCATCAGAAACAAAAATATACACCAATTCAAACATCTCACAATATGATGCGACAATATAAAAATACATCCACACATTTGCCGCAAACGCAGACACCACAATTGATTTACCGACCTCCACCATTCAAACAAAATAATAATCAAACAAATCACAACGCATTCAAATCTTATCCCAATAAGAAATTTAACACCCCTACTCCAATGAGTACGAGTACAAAACAATCATTTACTCCTAGACCTACTCCAATGAGTGTGAGTACGATCAACACCTTTAATCCAAAACCAGGTCCTTCAAATTTCTATCCCAAACAACAACACATGTTATTTAACACAGAAATGACAGAATATGAACAATTTAAAGACGATCAAAATTATTAAGTTTATGAACCAGAAACAGAAACAGAGGACATTCATGACGAACAAGAGAACGATGAGAATTATTCTTTAGAGAAAAATGCCTCGGAAACCAAATAGAACTTTTAAACTAAACTTACAACCAGAGCGAATTACCCTTTGTAATTTTACCTGAATACAACTTAAAAGCTTTGATAGATACAGGTAGCACGCGCTCATTCATAAAACCGGACATTGCAAACAAATTATTTGAAAATCAAATAACTCATGATCCTTTTAAGATCACGACAGCACATGGAACATCAGTAGAAAATTTTAGTTTGATATTGCCGTGTTCAAAGATTTTCAAGAAACCCAATACTTGATTGAAATACCATCTGTTTGATTTTCATAACCATTTCGACATTTTACTTGGATTAGACAATTTAAAGACTCTAGAAGCTATAATAGATTTAACAAGAGATAAAATTATCACACCGATCAGTGAAATCAAAATAAATTATCATAGAATTGTAACACGTCCACAATATGTTAAGATTCCAGCTAATTCGGAAACAGTTACAAAAGTTCATGTGAATAATATTGACAATGGCGATGTCTTCATCCCTGAAACAAATGTAAATAATTTGATAATACCTGAAGGAATAGCTAAAGTAGAAAATAATATCATTTATTATCCAGTTATTAATGCAACAGAAAACGAATGTGTAACAGATTTGACTGAAAACCTTCAAGTAGAATTTTTAGACAATTATGAAATAAACAATCTAAATTTTAATGAAAATAATTCCAACAATGACTTTGATATTTCTTTGATTCGTACTGACCATATGAATTTAGAAGAGAGAGCAGCAATCTCTCAGCTGATAAAAGAATTCGCTGACATATTTCATACAGAAAACAAAACCCTGACCTTTACCAACGAAATAAAACACCGAATACGTACTAAAGACGAGATACCCGTAAAAACTAAGACATACAGATATCCCGAAATTCATAGAGAGGAAGTTCATGACCAAATACAAAAAATGTTAAAACAGAATATTATTAGACCTTCACATTCCCCTTGGTCATCCCCAGTGTGGATTGTACCTAAATAACTAGATGCATCAGGCAAGAAAAAATGGAGAATAGTAATTGACTATAGGAAGCTAAACGAAAAAACGGTCGATGACAAATATCCAATCCCAAACATCAACACATTACTCGACAAACTCTGTAGATGTCAGTATTTCACTACACTCGATTTGGCATCTGGCTTCCATCAGATAGAGATGCACAGAGACGATATTCCCAAAACCGCGTTTAACACCGAGAATGGACATTATGAATTCCTCAGAATGCCATTTGGGCTCAAAAATTCCCCAGCCACCTTCCAACGCGTGATGGACAATGTTTTACGTAATTTATTAAATGATATTTGCCTCGTTTATTTGGATGACGTGATCATTTTTAGCACAAGTCTTCAAGAACATCTTGAAAGTCTCAGAGCCGTATTTGAAAGATTGAGAAAATCGAGTTTAAAAATTCAAATTGAAAAGTCTGAATTTTTCCGACGTAAAGTCGCATATTTAGGCCATGTCATTACCCCTGAAGGCGTTAAACCGAACACTGACAAAATTAGAGCAATTAAAAATTATCCAATACCTAAGACAACCAAACAAATCAAAGGATTTTTAGGCTTACTCGGTTATTACCGTAAATTCATTAAAAATTTTGCAAAAATCACAAGACCTTTTACAAAATGTTCAAAGAAGAATGCAGAAATTAATATCAAGAACCCCGAATATGTTGAATGTTTTAATACGTGTGAAAACTTGCTTATTAATGAACCGATATTACAGTACCCAGATTTTTCCAAACCTTTTGTTCTTACTACAGACGCAAGCAATTATGCTATAGGAGCGATATTATCGCAAGGACCGATAGGCACAGACTTACCGATCGCTTATGCGAGTTAACTTTAAATGACTCGGAACAAAACTACTCAACTATAGAAAAAGAGCTTTTTCCTATAGTTTGAGCTACGAAATACTTCCGGCCATACCTTTTCGGAAGAAAATTCAAAATTGTGACAGATCACAAACCCTTACAGTGGTTGTTTTTGTTAAAAGAACCGAATTCAAAATGAATGCGCTGGCGTCTTAAGCTAGAAGAATACGACTATGAAATCACTTACAAGAAAGGTACTTTGAATAAAAATGCTGACGCACTTTCTAGAATCGAATCGAATGTAAATTCTGATGACTCCGGAACTCAGAACTTTCTCGAATTCATTCAAAATTTCAATGAGACCTTCCAACCGAATCAAGATTCTCAGTCAATGATAGCAGAACACGACGACTCAAGTGACTCAGACAATACAATTCATTCCAACTATGGAAACCCTATAATTGGCATACCAATTAGCGAATCACCTGTGAATGTAGGAAAAAATCAATTGATTATTACAGAAATAATACATTCGCCCTCTCAACCAAAAATCACCAAACTACACGTAGATAAAATGCGAATTAATGTACAACTTTCACAAGACAACTTTGAAAGCGACGCTCTAAATTTTATAAAAGATTATATTGTACCTAGAGTAAAATATTATTTATTCTTTGATCAACCAGTATATGGAAAATTCAGTTGTGTATTACAAAAACACTCTAAAATGCGGAGATAAATTTCACAAAATGCAATAATTAATTAAAAGACATTGAAAAAGAAGATGATATCACAGACACGATTAGGAACTATCACGAAGGAGAGACCAATCATCGTGGTATTCACTAAACACATAACCAAATAAAAAATTTGTATTATTGGCCCAATCAATTAAGAACAATCACTGAATACATTAATCAATGAAAAATATGCCTAAAATCAAAATATGAGCGAAATCCATTGGAACCCATGTACAACATAACACCAACTCCAAACAAGCCTTTCGATACTATTCATATAGACACTTTAAGTCTTGAAAATTGTAAATTTCTAACAATAATTGACGCTTTTTTGAAATACGCACAAGCATATTTAGTTAATTCCACAAATGCGATAGAAATAACAAATAAGCTATTACGATTCTTTTCTCATCACGGTATCCCAAAATTAATCATTTGCGATAACGGATTAGAGTTCAAAAATAACATTTTACGAGAAACGCTTAGTTTGCACAAAATCGACATATACTTCACAAGCTCGCAACATCCCAATTCCAATGAATTGGTTGAGCGTTTCCATTCTACGCTCATAGAGCATATAAGATTATTTAACTCACAAGATAATTTTAAGACCGAAACAATTGAAAGTAAAGTTCAGTATGCATTGTTGGCTTACAACAATACAAATCACACTTCTACCGGATTAAAACCAATTGAAATTATAAATGGTCATTTAGACACAAATTCACCTCTAGAAATAGAACTAGAGGAACAAATCACACAAGAATATGTTCAGAACCATAAAGAAAAAACCAAATTAGCATATAAAAATATTAATGAACGTTTGCAGTTACGAAAAACAAATACAATAGATAAATTGAATGAACATCGTGAAATTACACCGGAAATTCCCGAAACCATATTTGTACACAATAAGCAGAAAGTGAACAAAACGAAAAATCCCAAATATAGAAAAGAAAAGGTAGAATCAGTAAACAGAAAGTTGAAAACAGCTAAAATCAAAACAGAACCGAATGATAAAAAGCAATCTAAAATTCATTTAAGTAATGTTAAAAGACCAAGAAAGAGAATTAACAAAGATTCTAACTTTCCAGGTGCTTCTACTTCGCACACGTCTCCGGCAAGAAATAAAAGACATTACAAAACACCCTGGACTATTGACATTGAATTTAGGACCAGCCAAATTACAATAGACAAAACATACCTTCCTTCACTATTATGATTTCCAACCAATAATTACACAATACGAAAGATTGAACGTACAGCACTACAACTTGCAAAACACAATTTCCAACAATTCACTTATGGAAAAACAATTTGGAAATTATTAAAAAATTATAAATTATATTCAAAGTTCAATAGATATCAAATTCAATCATATAAATGTTTACCCCAAGAATCACCGACAAAAAAGAGGTTTAATTAATATCTTAGGCTCAATAATTAAGTCAATAACTGGTAATTTAGACGCAGAAGATGAAAAAAGATATACAAAAATTTCGAATCATTTGGAAAATAACCAGAAGAAATTTAATAATCAGTTGAAAAATCAGTATTCTGTGAATAATAAAATTATCGAAAAATACAATAAAACTATCGAAACAATAAGACATAATGAATTAGAATTGAAATCAAAAATTGGTCAATTATCGCATATAGTCATCAGCGAAACCGATAATATAGATAGACTTTTTATTCAAGATATTTATAATCAATTTGATATCCTTTACACAATGATATTAAATACGTTACAAGACATAGAAAATTCGCTAACATTCTGTAAGCTTCATACCTTGCATCCTAGCATAATCAAAATCAATGATCTTCAATCAGAGTTAGAGAAAATTTACAAGTATTATAATAATGAATTACCTTTTGAACCCATTCCAGAGAATATGTTTGAAATTGAAAAATTTATTAATGTTAATTGTAAATTAGAATCAGAAAGAATTATTTATTTCATAGAGATCCCGATAAATTATGATAAACAATTTGAATTATATCATCTTGTTCCTATCCCAACCAAATATCGTGACGAATTCATTACTTTTATCCCTGATAAGAACTACTTTCTGAAATCAGCTGATGGTAACTTGATATCTTTAAGTGAGGCTTGTACAAGAGGAATAAACTTTCAATGTGTCAACAAAGCGAACGAAGTCAACAATGAAACATGCGAGAAAAATATCATATTCTACGGCAACAATAAAAATTGTCAATAGACAAAACTCACCATTAAGAAGAACCACATCGAAATAATTGAAGATATCAATCAGTTTTTGCTTGTCTTCCCAACAAATGAAATAATTCATTTGTCATGTAACAAAAGCGATGAAATGAAGAATCTACAAGGAATATTTCTTCTCAAGAATAACAAATGTCAACTGAATTTTAGAAATAAATTATTGAAATTGAAAGAAGAAACTTTTGGCAAGCCTGTTATATTTGAAAACTTCAATATAGACTTGAACAAGACACAAATCCCAAAATTAGTCATCGAGCTCAACAGCATAGAAGATTTAAAATTTCCTATCAACAAATATGAAGACATAGAAGAGAAAATCAACATTGATGACACCAATTATTCAGTTATAATATTGTACATCATTCCAATGATTCTTGGCGTTATCATGTTCACAGTTTATCTCAGGAAAAAGTTTATTCAACGTAGACTAATCCAGCGAGGACAACAGGACCAAAATCAATCAACCCCTATGCAAGAGCTGAAACTTCCCGGCGATGCCCAGTTCTAAGGAGGGAGGAGTTATAATAACAACTTCCCAGCAATTCTTGATGACACCATGGTTTCCACATTTCTGCGAGACCAAAGTCCAAACACGTGTGAGCGTGTAAGATGTCAACCTTATGAACTTTGTAAGACATATTAGTTGGTCAAATTTTGTATTTTAAGTAGTTAACATCTAATATTATTGTTAATAAATTCTGCATCTGTACTTGTGATAAAATAAATAGTTTTTTTAAAGTCAACGAATAATCGTTAACTCAACTTACATATTATGAGGTCCTAAATAGGAATATGAACTTTTTGATTGTGAAAATATGCGCGGAAAAGCGTGATTTCGACTTATTCCAAAGTTTGTAAAACTGCAAATAGCAATCTAAAAACACGAAATATGACGTATTTAGTGCTAGATTCTGCCATATAACGCACTTTTGAAGCAAAATCTTGCTTCTGAGCAGATTCACAAAGTCAAAAATTTCTCAACGAGACTCAGAAATAACGCTGATAACTTGCTGGAAATGCAAAATTCTGTGTATTTGAGGACGGATTCATGCGTATTATGTTGTACCGGATAGATTTACGTGATTTGCGATACTTTGAAGTGCTCAGAATGTGGTAATTCTGACTTATTTCAAACATCATATAACTGCAGATAGCGCTCTGAAAACACGCGATAAGATGTTTTTGTCGATAGATTCATACATATTATGAGGTCCTGAATAGGAATATGATATTTTTGATTGTGAAAATCTGCGCGGAAAAGCAAGATTTCAACTTATTCCAAAGTTTGTAAAATTGCAAATAGCACTCTAAAAACACAAAATATGATGTATTTGGTGCTGGATTCTGCCATATAACGCACTTTTGTAGCAAAATCTTGCTTCTGAGCAGATTTACAGAGTCAAAAACTTCTCAACAAGACTCAGCAAAAACGCTGATAACTCACTGGAGACGCAAAATTTTCTGCATTTGAGGACGGATTCATGCGTATTATGTTGTATTGGATAGATCTATGTGATTTGCGATACTTTGAAACTGCTCAGAATGTGGTAATTTTGACTAATTTCAAACTTCATGTAACTGCACATAGCGCTCTGAAAACACGAAATATGATGTTTTTGTCGGTAGATTCATACATATAATGAGGTCCTGAATAGGAATATGAACTTTCTGATTGTGAAAATCTGCGCAGAAAAGCGTGATTTAGACTTATTCCAAAGTTTGTAATACTGCAATTAGCACTCTAAAAACACATAATATGATGTATTTGGTGCTAGATTCTGCCATATAACGCACTCTCGAAGCAAAATCTAGCTTCTGAGCAGATTTACAAAGTCAAAAATTTCTCAACGAGACTCAGAAAAAACGCTGAAAACTCGCTGGAAATGCGAAATTTTGTGCATTTGAGGACGGATTCATGCGTATTATGTTGTATTGGATAGATTTATGTGATTTGCGATACTTTCAAGTGCTCAGAATGTGGTAATTTTGACTTATTCCTAACATCATATCACTGCAGATAACGCTCTGGAAACTCGAAATATAATGTTTTTATCGATAGATTCATACATATTATGAGGTCCTGAATAGGAATATGAACTTTTTGATTGTGAAAATCTGTGCGGAAAAGCGTGATTCCGACTTATTCCAAAGTTTGTAAAACTGCAAATAGCGCTCTGAAAACAAAAACTATTATGTATCTGGTGCTAGGTTCTGCCATATAACGCACTTTTGAAGCAGAATCTTGCTTCTGAGCAGATTTACAGAGTAAAAAATTTCACAACGAGACTCAGCAAAAACGCTAATAACTCGCTGGAAACGCAAGATTTTCTGCATTTGAGGACGGATTCGTGCGTATTATGTTGTATTGGATAGATTTATGTGATTTGCGATACTTTGAAACTGCTCAGAATGTGGTAATTTTGACTTATTTCAAACTTCATATAACTGCAGATAGCGCTCTGGAAGCACGAAATATGATGTTTTTGTCGATTGATTCATACATATGATGAGGTCCTGAATAGGAATATGAACTTGTTGATTGGGAAAATCTGCGCGGAAAAGCGTGATTTCGACTTATTCCAAATTTTGTAAAATTGCAAATAGCACTCTCAGAACACGAAATATGACGTATTTGGTGCAAGATTCTGCCATATAACGCACTTTTGAAGCAAAATCTTGCTTCTGAGCGGAATAACAAAGTCAAAAATTTCTCAACGAGACCCAGAAAAAACGCTGTAACTCGCTGGAAACGCAAAATTTGTGCATTTGAGGACGGATTCATACGTATTATGTTGTATTTGATAGATTTATGTGATTTGCGATACTTTGAAGTGCTCAGAATGTGGTTATTTTGACGTATTTCAAACATCATATAACTGCAGATAGCGCTCTGAAAACACTAAATATGATGTTTTTATCGATAGATTCATACATATTATGAGGTCCTGATTACGAATATGAACTTTTTGATTGTGAAAATCTGCGCAGAAAAGCGTGTTTTCGACTTATTCCAAAGTTTGTAAAACTGCAAAAAGAACTCTAAAAACACAAAATATGATGTATTTGGTGCTAGATTCTGCCATATAACTCAATTTTGAAGCAAAATCCTGCTTCTGAGCAGAATAACAAAGTCAAAAATCTCTCAACGAGACCCAGAAAAAACGCCTATAACTAGCTGGAAACGTAAAATTTTCTGCATTTGAGGACGGATCTAAGCGTATTATGTTGTTCAAGATGGATTTATGTGATTCGCGATACTTTGAAACTGCTCAGAATGTGGTGATTTTGACTTATTTCAAACTTCATATAACTGCAGATAGCGCTCTAAAAACACGAAATATGATGTTTTTGTCGATAGATTCATACATATTATGAGGTCCTGAATAGAAATATGGACTTTTTGATTGTGAAAATCTGCGCGGGAAAGCGTGATTCCGACTTATTCCAAAGTTTGTAAAACTGAAAATAGCACTCTAAAAACTCGAAATATGATGTATTTGATGCTGGATTCTGCCATATTACGCACTTTTAAAGCAAAATCTTGCTTCTAAGCAGATTTACAGAGTCAAAAATTTATCAACGAGATTCAGAAAAAACGCTGATGACTTGCTGGAAATGCAAAATTTTCTGCATATGGGGACAGATACATGTGTATTATGTTGTATTGGATAGATTTATGTGATTTGCGATACTTTGAAACTGCTCAGAATGTGATAATTTTGACTTATTTCAAACTTCATATAACTGCAGATAGCTCTCTGAAAACACGAGATATTATGTTTTTGTCGATAGATTCATACATATGATGAGGTCCTGAATAGGAATATGAACTTTTTGATTGTGAAGATCTGCGCGGAAGAGCGTGCTTTCGACTTATTCCAAAGTCTGTAAAACTGCAAATAGCACTCTAAAAACACGAAATATGATGTATTTGATTCTAGATTCTGCCATATAACGCACTTTAGAAGCAAAATCTTGCTTCTGAGCAGATTTACAGAGTCAAGAATTTCTCAACGAGACTCACAGAAAACGCTGATAACTCGCTGGGAACGCAAAATTTTGTGCATTTGAGGACGGATTCATGCATATTATGTTGTATTGGATAGATTTATGTGATTTGCGATTCTTTGAAACTGCTCAGAATGTGGTAGTTTTGACTTATTTCAAACTTTATATAACTGCAGATAGCTCTCTGAAAACACGAAATATTATGTTTTTGTCGATAGATTCATACATATGATGAGGTCCTGAATAGGAATATGAACTTTTTGATTGTGATGATCTGCGCGGAAGAGCGTGCTTCCGACTTATTCCAAAGTTTGTAAAACTGCAAACAGCACTCTAAAAACACGAAATATGATGTATTTGATTCTAGATTCTGCCATATAACGCACTTTAGAAGCAAAATCTTGCTCCTGAGCAGATTTACAGAGTCAAGAATTTCTCAACGAGACTCACAGAAAACGCTGATAACTCGCTGGGAACGCAAAATTTTGTGCATTTGAGGACGGATTCATGCGTATTAGGTTGTATTGGATAGATTTATGTGATTTGCGATTCCTTGAAACTGCTCAGAATGTGGTAGTTTTGACTTATTCCAAACTTTATATAACTGCAGATAGCTCTCTGAAAACACGAAATATTATGTTTTTGTCGATAGATTCATACATATGATGAGGTCCTGAATAGGAATATGAACTTTTTGATTGTGATGATCTGCGCGGAAGAGCGTGCTTCCGACTTATTCCAAAGTTTGTAAAACTGCAAACAGCATTCTAAAAACACGAAATATGATGTATTTGATTCTAGATTCTGCCATATAACGCACTTTAGAAGCAAAATCTTGCTTCTGAGCAGATTTACAGAGTCAAGAATTTCTCAACGAGACTCACAGAAAACGCTGATAACTCGCTGGGAACGCAAAATTTTGTGCATTTGAGGACGGATTCATGCGTATTAGGTTGTATTGGATAGATTTATGTGATTTGCGATTCTTTGAAACTGCTCAGAATGTGGTAGTTTTGACTTATTTCAAACTTTATATAACTGCAGATAGCTCTCTGAAAACACGGAATATTATGTTTTTGTCGATAGATTCATACATATGATGAGGTCCTGAATAGGAATATGAACTTTTTGATTGTGAAGATCTGCGCGGAAGAGCGTGCTTTCGACTTATTCCAAAGTCTGTAAAACTGCAAATAGCACTCTAAAAACACGAAATATGATGTATTTGGTGCTAGATTCTGCCATATAACGCACTTTTGAAGCAAAATCTTGCTTCTGAGCAGATTAACAGAGTCATAAATTTCTCAACGAGACTCAGAAAAAACGCTGATAACTCACTGGAAACGCAAAATTTAGTGCATTTGAGGACGGATTCATGCGTATTTTGTTGTATTGGATAGATTTATGTGATTTGCGATACTTTGAAACTGCTCAGAATGTGGTAATTTTGACTTATTTCAAACTTCATATAACTGCAGATAGCGCTCTGGAAGCACGAAATATGATGTTTTTGTCGATTGATTCATACATATGATGAGGTCCTGAATAGGAATATGAACTTGTTGATTGGGAAAATCTGCGCGGAAAAGCGTGATTTCGACTTATTCCAAATTTTGTAAAATTGCAAATAGCACTCTCAGAACACGAAATATGACGTATTTGGTGCAAGATTCTGCCATATAACGCACTTTTGAAGCAAAATCTTGCTTCTGAGCGGAATAACAAAGTCAAAAATTTCTCAAACGAGACCCAGAAAAAACGCTGTAACTCGCTGGAAACGCAAAATTTGTGCATTTGAGGACGGATTCATACGTATTATGTTGTATTTGATAGATTTATGTGATTTGCGATACTTTGAAGTGCTCAGAATGTGGGTTATTTTTGACGTATTTCAAACATCATATAACTGCAGATAGCGCTCTGAAAACACTAAATATGATGTTTTTATCGATAGATTCATACATATTATGAGGTCCTGATTACGAATATGAACTTTTTGATTGTGAAAATCTGCGCAGAAAAGCGTGTTTTCGACTTATTCCAAAGTTTGTAAAACTGCAAAAAGAACTCTAAAAACACAAAATATTGATGTATTTGGTGCTAGATTCTGCCATATAACTCAATTTGAAGCAAAATCCTGCTTGTGAGCAGAATAACAAAGTCAAAAATCTCTCAACGAGACCCAGAAAAAACGCCTATAACTAGCTGGAAACGTAAAATTTTCTGCATTTGAGGACGGATCTAAGCGTATTATGTTGTTCAAGATGGATTTATGTGATTCGCGATACTTTGAAACTGCTCAGAATGTGGTGATTTTGACTTATTTCAAAACTTCATATAACTGCAGATAGCGCTCTAAAAACACGAAATATGATGTTTTTGTCGATAGATTCATACATATTATGAGGTCCTGAATAGAAATATGGACTTTTTGATTGTGAAAATCTGCGCGGGAAAGCGTGATTCCGACTTATTCCAAAGTTTGTAAAACTGAAAATAGCACTCTAAAAACTCGAAATATGATGTATTTGATGCTGGATTCTGCCATATTAACGCACTTTTAAAGCAAAATCTTGCTTCTAAGCAGATTTACAGAGTCAAAAATTTATCAACGAGATTCAGAAAAAACGCTGATGACTTGCTGGAAATGCAAAATTTTCTGCATATGGGGACAGATACATGTGTATTATGTTGTATTGGATAGATTTATGTGATTTGCGATACTTTGAAACTGCTCAGAATGTGATAATTTTGACTTATTTCAAACTTCATATAACTGCAGATAGCTCTCTGAAAACACGAGATATTATGTTTTTTGTCGATAGATTCATACATATGATGAGGTCCTGAATAGGAATATGAACTTTTTGATTGTGAAGATCTGCGCGGAAGAGCGTGCTTTAGACTTATTCCAAAGTCTGTAAAACTGCAAATAGCACTCTAAAAACACGAAATATGATGTATTTGATTCTAGATTCTGCCATATAACGCACTTTAGAAGCAAAATCTTGCTTCTGAGCAGATTTACAGAGTCAAGAATTTCTCAACGAGACTCACAGAAAACGCTGATAAACTCGCTGGGAACGCAAAATTTTGTGCATTTGAGGACGGATTCATGCATATTATGTTGTATTGGATAGATTTATGTGATTTGCGATTCTTTGAAACTGCTCAGAATGTGGTAGTTTTGACTTATTTCAAACTTTATATAACTGCAGATAGCTCTCTGAAAACACGAAATATTATGTTTTTGTCGATAGATTCATACATATGATGAGGGTCCTGAATAGGAATATGAACTTTTTGATTGTGATGATCTGCGCGGAAGAGCGTGCTTCCGACTTATTCCAAAGTTTGTAAAACTGCAAACAGCACTCTAAAAACACGAAATATGATGTATTTGATTCTAGATTCTGCCATATAACGCACTTTAGAAGCAAAATCTTGCTCCTGAGCAGATTTACAGAGTCAAGAATTTCTCAACGAGACTCACAGAAAACGCTGATAACTCGCTGGGAACCGCAAAATTTTGTGCATTTGAGGACGGATTCATGCGTATTAGGTTGTATTGGATAGATTTATGTGATTTGCGATTCCTTGAAACTGCTCAGAATGTGGTAGTTTTGACTTATTCCAAACTTTATATAACTGCAGATAGCTCTCTGAAAACACGAAATATTATGTTTTTGTCGATAGATTCATACATATGATGAGGTCCTGAATAGGAATATGAACTTTTTGATTGTGATGATCTGCGCGGAAGAGCGTGCTTCCGACTTATTCCAAAGTTTGTAAAACTGCAAACAGCACTCTAAAAACACGAAATATGATGTATTTGATTCTAGATTCTGCCATATAACGCACTTTAGAAGCAAAATCTTGCTTCTGAGCAGATTCACAGAGTCAAGAATTTCTCAACGAGACTCACAGAAAACGCTGATAACTCGCTGGGAACGCAAAATTTTGTGCATTTGAGGACGGATTCATGCGTATTAGGTTGTATTGGATAGATTTATGTGATTTGCGATTCTTTGAAACTGCTCAGAATGTGGTAGTTTTGACTTATTTCAAACTTTATATAACTGCAGATAGCTCTCTGAAAACACGGAATATTATGTTTTTGTCGATAGATTCATACATATGATGAGGTCCTGAATAGGAAATATGAACTTTTTGATTGTGAAGATCTGCGCGGAAGAGCGTGCTTTCGACTTATTCCAGAGTCCTGTAAAACTGCAAATAGCACTCTAAAAACACGAAATATGATGTATTTGGTGCTAGATTCTGCCATATAACGCACTTTTGAAGCAAAATCTTGCTTCTGAGCAGATTAACAGAGTCATAAATTTCTCAACGAGACTCAGAAAAAACGCTGATAACTCACTGGAAACGCAAAATTTAGTGCATTTGAGGACGGATTCATGCGTATTTTGTTGTATTGGATAGATTTATGTGATTTGCGATACTTTGAAACTGCTCAGAATGTGATAATTTTGACTTATTTCAAACTTCATATAACTGCAGATAGCGCTCTGAGAACACAAAATATGATGTTTTTGTCGATTGATTCATACATATGATGAGGTCCTGAATAGGAATATGAACTTTTTGATTGTGAAAATCTGCGCGGAAATGCGTGATTTCGACTCATTCCAAAGTTTGTAAAACTGCAAATAGCACTCTAAAAACACGAAATATGATGTATTTGGTGCTAGATTCTGCCATATAACGCACTTTAGAAACAAAACCTTGCTTCTGAGCAGATTTACAGAGTCAGAAATTTCTCAACGGAGACTCAGAAAAAACGCTGATAACTCGCTGGAAACGCAAAATTTTGTGCATTCGAGGACGGATTCATACGTATTATGTTGTATTGGATAGATTTATGTGACTTTGGATACTTTGAAACTGGTGAGAATGTGCGTAATTTTGACTTATTTCAAACTTCATATAACTGCAGATAGCGCTCTGAAAACACAAAATATGATGTTTTTGCGTCGATTGCTCCATACATAATATGAGGTCCTAAATGGGTATATGAACTTTTTGATTGTGAAAATCTGCGCGGAAAAGCGTGATTTTGATCTATTCCAAAGTTTGTAAAACTGCAAATAGCACTCTCAAAACACGAAATATGACGTATTTTGTGCTAGATTCTGCCATATAAACTCACTTTTGAAGCAAAATCTTGCTTCTGAGCAGATTTACAGAGTCAAAAATTTCTCAACGAGACTCGAAAAAAACGCTGATAACTTGCTGGAAACGCAAAAATTTAGTGCATTTGAGGACGGATTCATGCCTATTATGTTGTATTGGATAGATTTATGTGATTTGAATTATTCTAAACTGCTCAGAATGTGATAATTTTGACTTATTTCAACTTCATATAACTGCAGATAGCGCTCTGAAAACACGAAATATGATGCTTTTGTCGATTGATTCATACATATGATGAAGTCCTGAATAGGAATATGAACTTTTTGATTGTGAGAATCTGCGCGGAAATGCGTGATTTCGACTTATTCCAAAGTTTGTAAAACTGCAAATACCACTCTAAAAACACGAAATATGATGTATTTGGTGCTAGATTCTGCCATATAATGCACTTTTGAAGCAAAATCTTGCTTCTGAGCAAAATTACAGTCTAAAGTTTCACAACGAGACTCGGAAAAGACGCTGATAACCCAATGGAAACACAAAATTCTGTGCATTTGAGGACGGATTCATGCGTATTAGGTTGTATTGGATAGATTTATGTGATTTGCGATACTTTGAAACTGCTCAGAATGTGGTAATTTTGAAATATTTCAAACTTCATATAACTGCTGATAGCGCTCTGAAAACACAATTTATGACGTTTTTGTCGATTGATTCATACATATGATGAGGTCCTGAATAGGAATAGAAACTTTTTGATTGTGAAAATCCGCGCGCGAAAAGCGTGATTTTGACTTATTCCAAAGTTTGTAAAACTGCGAATATCACTCTAAAAACACGAAATATGATGTATTTGGTGCCAGATTCTGCCATATAACGCACTTTTAAAGCAAAATCCTGCTTCTGAGCAGATTAACAGAGTCAAAAATTTCTCAACGAGACTCAGAAAAAACGCTGATAACTCACTGGAGACGCAAAAATTAGTGCATTTGAGGACGGATTCATGCCTATTATGTTGTATTGGATAGATTTATGTGATTTGCAATACTTTAAAACTGCTCAGAATGTGGTAATTTTGACTTATTTCAAACTTCATATAACTGCAGATAGCGCTCTAAAAACACGAAATATGATGTTTTTGTCGATTGATTCATACATATGATGAGGTCCTGGATAGAAAATATGAACTTTTTGATAGTGAAAATCTGCGCGGAAAAGCGTGATCTCGACTTATTCCAAAGTTTGTAAAACAGCAAATAGCACTCTGAAAACACCAAATATGATATATTTTGTGCTAGATTCTGCCATATAACGCACCTTTGAAGCAAAATCTTACTTCTGAGCAGATTTACAGAGTCAAAGATTTCTCAACGAGTCTCAGACAAAACGCTGATAACTCGTTGGAAACGCAAAATTTTGTGCATTTGCGGACGGATTCATGCGTATTATGTTGTATTGGATAGATTTATGTGATTTGCGATTCTTTGAAACTGCTCAGAATGTGTTAATTTTGACTTATTTCAAACTTTATATAACTGCAGATAGCTCTCTGAAAACACGAAACATAATGTTTTTGTCGATAGATTCGTACATATGATGAGGTCCTGAATAGGAATATGGACTTTTTGATTGTGAAAATCTGCGCGGAAAAGCGTGATTCCGACTTATTCCAAAGTTTGTAAAACTGCAAATAGCACTCTTAAAACACGGAATATGAAGTATTTGGTGCTAGATTCTGCCATATAACGCACTTTTGAAGCAAAATCTTGCTTCTGAGCAGATTTACAGAGTCAAACATTCATCAACGAGACCCTGAAAAAACGCTGATAACTCGCTGGAAACGCAAAATTTAGTGCATTTGAGGACGAATTCATGCGTATTATGTTGTATTGGATAGATTTATGTGATTTGCGACACTTTGAAACTGCTCAGAATGTGGTAATTTTGATTTATTTCAAACTTTATATTACTGCAGATAGCGCTCTGAAAACACCAAATATGATGTTTTTGTCGGTAGTCTCATATATATTATGGGGTCCTGAATGGAAATATGAGCTTTTAATTGTGAAAATCTGCGCGGAAAAGCGTGATTTCGACTTATTCCAAAGTTTGTAAAACTGCAAATAACACTCTAAAAACACGGAATATGATGTATTTGGTGCTAGATTCTGCCATATAACGCACTTTAGAAGCAAAATCTTGCTCCTGAGCAAATTTACAGAGTCAAAAATTTCTCAACGAGACTCAGAAAAAACGCTAACAACTCACTGGAAACGCAAAATTTAGTGCACTTGAGGACGGATTCATGCGTATTATGTTGTATTGGATAGATTTATGTGATTTGCGATACTTTGAAACTGCTCAGCATGTGGTAATTTTGACTTATTTCAAACTTCATATAACTGCAGATAGCGCTCTGAAAACACAATATATGATGTTTTTGTCGATTGATTCATACATATTATGAGGTCCTGAATAGGAATATGGACTTTTTGATTGTGAAAATCTGCGCGGAAATGCGTGATTTCGACTTATTCCAAAGTTTGTGAAACTGCAAATAGCACTCTAAAAACACGAAATATGATGTATTTGGTGCTAGATTCTGCCATATAACGCACTTTAGAAGCAAAATCTTGCTTCTGAGCAGATTTACAGAGGCAAAAATTTCTCAACGAGTCTCAGACAAAACGCTGATAACTCGTTGGAAACGCAAAATTTTGTGCATTTTGCAAACGGATTCATGCGTATTATGTTGTATTGGATAGATTTATGTGATTTGCGATTCTTTGAAACTGCTCAGAATGTGGTAATTTTGACTTATTTCAAACTTTATATAACTGCAGATAGCTCTCTGAAAACACGAAACATTATGTTTTTGTCGATAGATTCATACATATGATGGGGTCCTGAATAGGAATATGGACTTTTTGATTGTGAAAATCTGCGCGGAAGAGCGTGATTCCGACTTATTCCAAAGTTTGTAAAACTGCAAATAGCACTCTTAAAACACGAAATATGAAGTATTTGGTGCTAGATTCTGCCATATAACGCACTTTTAAAGCAAAATCTTGCTCCTGAGCAAATTTACAGAGTCAAGAATTTCTCAACGAGACTCAGAAAAAACGCTGATAACTCACTGGAAACGCAAAATTTTGTGCATTTGCGGACGGATTCATGCGTATTATGTTGTATTGGATAGATTTATGTGATTTGCGATTCTTTGAAACTGCTCAGAATGTGGTAATTTTGAGTTATTCCAAACTTTATATAACGGCAGATAGCTCTCTGAAAACACGAAACATTATGTTTTTGTCGATAGATTCATACATATGATGAGGTCCTGAATAGGAATATGGACTTTTTGATTGTGAAAATCTGCGCGGAAAAGCGTGATTTCGACTTATTCCAAAGTTTGTAAAACTGCAAATAGCACTCTAAAAACACGGAATATGAAGTATTTGGTGCTAGATTCTGCCATATAACGCACTTTTAAAGCAAAATCTTGCTCCTGAGCAAATTTACAGAGTCAAAAATTTCTCAACGAGACTCAGAAAAAACGCTAACAACTCTCTGGAAACGCAAAATTTAGTGCATTTGAGGACGGATACATGCGTATTATGTTGTATTGGATAGATTTATGTGATTTGCGATACTTTGAAACTGCTCAGAATGTGGTAATTTTGACTTATTTCAAACTTCATATAACTGCAGATAGCGCTCTGAAAAGACAATATATGATGTTCTTGTCGATTGATTCATACATATTATGAGGTCCTGAATAGGAATATGGACTTTTTGATTGTAAAAATCTGCGCGGAAATGCGTGATTTCGACTTATTCCAAAGTTTGTAAAACTGCAAATAGCACTCTAAAAACACGAAATATGATGTATTTGGTGCTAGATTCTGCCATATAACGCACTTTAGAAGCAAAATCTTGCTTCTGAGCAGATTTACAGAGGCAAAAATTTCTCAACGAGTCTCAGACAAAACGCTGATAACTCGTTGGAAACGCAAAATTTTGTGCATTTGCGGACGGATTCATGCGTATTATGTTGTATTGGATAGATTTATGTGATTTGCGATTCTTTGAAACTGCTCAGAATGTGGTAATTTTGACTTATTTCAAACTTTATATAACTGCAGATAGCTCTCTGAAAACACGAAACATTATGTTTTTGTCGATAGATTCATACATATGATGAGGTCCTGAATAGGAATATGGACTTTTTGATTGTGAAAATCTGCGCGGAAAAGCGTGATTCCGACTTATTCCAAAGTTTGTAAAACTGCAAATAGCACTCTTAAACACGAAATATGATGTATTTGGTGCTAGATTCTGCCATATAACGCACTTTTAAAGCAAAATCTTGCTCCTGAGCAAATATAGAGAGTCAAGAATTTCTCAACGAGACTCAGAAAAAACGCTGATAACTCACTGGAAACGCAAAATTTTGTGCATTTGCGGACGGATTCATGCGTATTATGTTGTATTGGATAGATTTATGTGATTTGCGATTCTTTGAAACTGCTCAGAATGTGGTAATTTTGAGTTATTTCAAACTTTATATAACTGCAGATAGCTCTCTGAAAACACGAAACATTATGTTTTTGTCGATAGATTCATACATATGAAGAGGTCCTGAATAGGAATATGGACTTCTTGTTTGTGAAAATCTGCGCGGAAAAGCGTGATTTCGACTTATTCCAAAGTTTGTAAAACTGCAAATAGCACTCTAAAAACAGAAATATGATGTATTTGGTGCTAGATTCTGCCATATAACGCACTTT